>CAUYRT010051002.1:0-45759 GCA_963574885.1 Lepilemur ruficaudatus | reverse complement strand
TCCCAGCTACTTGGGAGGCTGAGGCAGAAGGATCGCTTGAGCCCAGGAGTTTGAGGTTGCTGTGAGCTAGGCTAACGCCACGGCACTCTAGCCCAGGCAACAAAGTGAGACTCTGTCTCAAAAAAAAAAAAAAAAAAAAATTAAGTATGTGATATAAATGTAACACTTCATTTTTTTGTCCCAAAGGTACCTGAAGCTCTTCACTTTTCTGCCTATCCCAGAGATTGACCACATTATGCAGCTGCACCTCAAAGAGCCAGAAAAGCGGGGTCCTCAGAAACGACTTGCTGCAGAAGTAACAAAGCTTGTTCACGGACGAGAAGGATTGGATTCTGCTAAAAGGTAGCCTTTTAGTATAATTAATAATTGATAAAGTTAGTTTATAGACATGAGAAAATTAGGAGATATGTTGTTTCAGGGTTATCTTGTCATCACTGACAAGAATTGTCAGTATTTAAGTGCTTTAAAGTAGCCCCTGTTTATTGGAAAGATTATCTTACATTATATTTATGAATTATACCAAATATAATAGATGTTTCAGAAAGTTTCAGTCTGGAACATGGGCACTCCATAATTGGTTGATGAGTATTAGAACATGTATTTGAATAAGCACTTTCATGATATGGCCCTTAAAATGTTTTTCAGATGTACACAAGCCCTTTATCATAGTAGCATAGATGCACTGGAGGTCATGTCTGATCAAGAGTTAAAAGAGCTGTTTAAAGAAGCTTCATTTTCTGAATTAGTTCTCGACCCTGGAACAAGCGTCCTAGATACATGCCGCAAAGCAAATGCCATTCCAGATGGTCCCCGGGGGTAAGATTACTTAACTTTTAGATTCATAGTTAATTCACCATTAAATGTTACCATTCACAGCATGTTTCTAGAGAAGGTGTTTTCCTGATAATGCTTTAATGACATCTCATTCCTTATAGAAGTTAGTTTAGTCCAAGAATAAAGTAAAAACTGAGTACTTATTGTTAAAAATAACTTTAAGTTTTCTATAAAGTACAGTACTTCTATATTGTCTCTTATTAAGTCTAACCCAGTTTTTCCTCCAACATTGGAAAAGTCTTGTGTTTGAGGGACCACATTATTCAGTAAATATAGTCAAATGTGGTCACAATTCAAGAGGGTCACAGACACAGAACCCCTGAGGGAATGGATTCACACAATCTCTATCATACTCAGTCTGTATCCTCTTTATTTTGGGAGGCAGGACGGCTACCCAACCTATTTAAAATATTAGTTAAATTTATGAAAATGAAAGCATGATATAATTTCATAAGACTATTAGGAACTACATAATATTCCTCCAATTGCATTTTTCTTATTCAAGAAGTGAGAATATTTTAATTCCTCGGTTATGTGGTATTATTAGGGAATAAATAAGAAGTTCCACAAAAAGTAATTGGACATATGATTGGTTCTTATCCATTTAAAATGAGCAGTGAGATGTAGAAGGAAAAGCCTTAGTTAGCCAGAAGACCCTGGCTACCTCATCTACAGGAGCTCTAGCATAAGTGACAGTTATCAGCCCATGGCCATGATTATGAATGACATTTGTTATATTATAGTTGCTGTTCTCTTTCAATTGTTTTGGATTATTTGCCTCTATCCTAAAGAGCCCTAGATTACTCTATATGGAGGAAGGACCCATTGTCTCCCTTTGCATCCCCTGCCAGTCACCCTTACTGATTCCCTACTATGCTGGATTATTTAATGTACACTGAATTTGAACATGGTGTCATATACTTCCCTACGGTGAGTCACTGATTCTAAGGATTTTCCTCACTCTGGAAGCATTTTTTTCATTTTCTTCTGAACTTTCTTATGGTGTGTTTGCTGATACTGGAGGTAAGATGATACCACATCTGATTTAGCCTGGGTTCTAAGAAATACTGATTGTATTTTTTTATATTGTATAAACTAAATAGGGTTGGCTCTGTGCATTTAAATAAAATAGAGCATGATCTGCAAACTGTAGCAAACAGACTAAAATAATGCTTCCTAAAGGAAAGATTTTCTGTCCTTGAATAATCTAGACTAATCTAGAATTTATTAGGTCAGCTACTGATTTTCTATGTCTGAAATCAACCAATTTCATTTTTAAGAAAATCTTTCTTTTGCTGGGCATGGTGGCTCACACCTGTAATCCCAGCACTTTGGGAGGATGAGGTGGGAGGATCAACTGAGACCAGCCTGGGCAATGCAGCAAGACCCTCATCTCTAGAACAAACAAGAAAAATTATCCAAGCATGGTGGTGCACACCTGTAAGTCCTAGCTAATCAGGAGGCTGGGGCAGGAGGATCATTTGAGCTCGGGAGTTCGAGGATGCAGTGAGCCACTGCACTCTAGCCTGAGCCACTGAGCAAGACCCTGTCTCAAGAGGGGAAAAAAAGAAAAATTTTCTTCATTTTAGTCTAACAAATAATTTCCTACTATTTGCATAGTCTCAGAATATAATTTGCACAGATTTTCCAATTTCCTAAAGATTTCTATAGATAACACTGTAGTTAGGACTTTTGTCTCATGGGTACTTACTGAAAGCAACATTGTTCTTCCATTTTTTTTTTTTTTTTTTTAATGAGACAGTCTCACTCTGTTGCTCAGGGTAGAGTGCCGTGGCGTCAGCCCAGCTCATAGCAACCTCAAACTCCTGGGCTCAAGGATCCTCCTCCCTCGGCCTCCCAAGTAGCTAGGACTACAGACATGCACCATCATGCCCAGCTAATTTTCATATACATATAGATAGACAGATATAGATATATTTTAGTTGCCCAGCTAATTTCTATTTTTTTTTTAGTAGAGATGAGGTCTTGCTCTTACTCAGGCTGGTCTCGAACTCCTGAGCTCAAACGATCCACCAGCCTCGTCCTCCCAGAGTGCCAGGATTACAGGTGTGAGCCACCATGCGGCCCTGTTCTTCCGTTTTTGGAAGTTTCTTTTCTGTGACTTTTTTTCTGGGGAATAGTCCAGAAAGTACCTCCATTATTCCTATTTACTTCATTTTAAAAACTACTACCAACCAAATAGTTCTATCAATAGCAAGAGCTGTGAGATAGCCCAACTCTTTTTTCCACTAATCAAGAAACCTACCATTACCATTATGCCTTACATCTGCTTCTTATGAAGAGCATTTAAAGGAGACACAATCTAATAGAGTAAGCTTGAAGGGAACAATTCAATGCTAAATGGTCTCAGTTGGACAGCCTCTGAAATTTAAGGGAATAATCTTTTCCGGGGAGAGGTCAATAATGACTGGATCGCTCTAGTTACTAAACATTTCTATTTTTAGGTATCGAATGATAACAGAAGGTGGAGTCAGTATAAATCACAGACAAGTAACAAATCCTGAGAGTGTTTTAGTTGTCGGACAACATATTCTCAAGAATGGACTTTCTTTACTTAAAATAGGAAAAAGGAATTTGTACATTATAAAATGGCTTCAGCTATGATGAAAAATCCTTCTGGTTGTTCAAACAAACTTATCCATCAGTCATTCTCAAAACATGAAAGGTTGGCTCCAGAACTTACATCTTCGCTTATGCAAATCAGAAAAACAGTGGAGTATACACTAGGCCTCAAGTGTGAGTAATTTCATTATTTTTATGGGTTGGTTAATAAATAAGGTGTCATTTTAGTGATGGGATATTTTATTTCTGATCCACAAACATTAAGGACTACCACAGAAAACCATGATTTTCAGGGTTAATCTGTTTTTTATAAAAAATTGTATTTCATGAAAGAAATAAATGCTGTCTTACCTATCCCTAGCCTTCTTGCTCTCCTTTGTGGGAGATAAAAGCAAGAGCAATGAAGAAGAGGTAATGTAAGTAAGGAATTGTGGCTGTTTTTACATCAGGTAAGGAGTGTGGATCTCACTAGTGTTATGTAGCCGTTATAAAACCAGCAATGCCTCTAGTATCCACATTAGAAATGGGAAAAACCAGTATAAGAAACTTGTAAATTTCTGATTTTTTTTTTTGTTGTTAAGAGTAAAGAACAAAAGTTAGATGAGGCCATAGTTGGCATTAGAAATTAGTCAGAAAGTTTCTTTTCCAAGAAAAGAAGAACAAAAATCAGTACTTGACTTTCCAGGCAGTTTTTCTAGTCCCTTGCCTGTGTTCCACCGTAATTCAGTTTACTCACAGCCTTGTGAATAAGGCTTTTCAGTGAATTCCTAAGGTAGCACAATATTTTATAAATTTAGAAACTTTTAAGTTAGCTTTAACTTTCAACTTCTAAGCAGATTGCAACTTAAGTAACTGAAAATTTAAGAAATAAGAGGCAAATACTATACCAACTATGCAATCATGTGAAAATATCAAAAGGTACCCAGGTAAGGAAAGTTTTCAGGTCAAAACTTAAAGGATTTAGAATCAAGGCTGAGTTCAGCTCTGCAAACATTAGGCAAGTTAATTCTCCAGAACCGTTTCCACATCTGAAAAATCAAGGTAATGGCACCCCCATGTCCCTGAGGGTCAAGTGAATCACACACAAAATGGTTAATCATTTCTTCTGAAAACCTTACAGGCAGCAGAGTATGGCTTTAGTGTTCAAATTCTAGCCATTTACTACCTGGATTACTTGGAGTAAAAGTAATCTCTTTTTATATGCAAAAATGGAGATATAATACCTCATTTGATTGTGAGGATTCAGTAGGAAAAAAGTCATATAGCTTTTGGGTCACTACAAGCTGTATTGTTCCACAGATTTAGGTGTTAAAAAGCTATAGTTTATGTAAACCTTTCTCTTGGAGAAAAGTTAAGAAGAATTCATTTATTGACAAATTTTAATGTCATTTCATACCAGCAATTTTATTTATACAGCAAGAACATGCAGGTGTCTGTTATAAATGTCAGAGATCATCTCTACATTTCAGAACTTCACTCAGTTTAAGGGCCAACAAAGGAAGTGCTTTTTTCTTTCCATTTTAAGATTCTTGCCTCTGTTTTTCTTTGTACCAAGTGTGTAGTACTAGCCAAGTGCATTACCATAGCATGTCTTTAAAACTAGCATTTTCAGTTTGAAATGTGCTGGAGAAAGGTGCAGCTTAAGTTTTGTCTTCCTTACAAAACCAAAAGGCTAGAAGGGTAGTCATCTGATATACTGTCTGGAAAAAGTATATCATGGATGGCTGTAATTTCAAAACTGATGCATAATGACAGAATAATTTTTAAGTGTGCTAACAAACATTTTCATAGCATGTATTCTGTCAAAATGTTATTAACAGATTCAAAGTAGTACCACATATCAGACTAATTTAGGGATTTTTATGTTTGAGATCAGTTGTGCTGAGCCTGTTTCTTAGTAAATGTGTGCTGTAAGCTAAAGTTAACGTAATCGTATTTCCATGCCACTAGTCCTTCATAAATACCTGCTTATAACCTGAAAAGAAATTTTAATATGTGTAATACGTACTTAATGTATCATCTGTTAGAGAACTAGATGATGCCTTTGGGATTTCTAGTCATATCTTAAAATTTATAATGTAGTAGTTCATACCAAGAATCACCTAGAGAATTTTAGTAAAATATGTATACTTTTTAAATGTCACCTCCACCCCCTGAGTGCAATTTAAGCCTATAAGCCTTTAGGAGTGTGTGTACTCAAATGTTTTTAAGTAACAAAGCTCCACCAGTATGTTCATGTATTTTGCTGGTATGAAGCAAAAGTAGCTATTGCCAACTAATACTTACAAAGAGTAGAATGATCTTATGTCCCACCTCAAAGTGAATCTTGGAGCCTGGTCTAAGTGCCTAGTTTTAGAGCGGTGTCTTACTACTACATTACTTGCAAATCAAGGGGAATTTAGGTCACCATTGGATCCTCTAAAACTAAAAGGAACTGGCCATCATTACCAAGTCTTAACTAGATAACCTAGTCTAGCTGTTTTTAATGCAGGGAATTCTAATTCATGCTTTCAGGTTTATTTTAAATTTTAATGCACTAGGGCAATGTGGAAGTGGAAGAGCTGCGTAACTACACAGTATGCACGCTGCATCTATATCAGTGTTTCAGATCCTCTTGCGCATTTCAGCTTTCTTAATAACACATCACGGGCTGCAGAGAAGCTCAGAAAAAAACCAAATTGAAGGATAGGTGGAATACAGTGACTGTATGTGAGGAACTTGCCAACCCACGTCTTTTACAGGCAGGTCAGTCTACATAGTACATGCATCATAGTCATATGAAATGTTGTCTTGGTGCTTTCTTCTTGAAGGACTATGGCGGCAGTTTACAGCTACTAATAAAGATTACACAGGGCATCTTATACACAGGCAAACTGCTTTGTACAACTAGAACATTAATAGTTCTTTTTAGAAACTGTCACAAGACAGACTTGATATATTTTATATATACTGGGAAACTTTAGAAACGGCCATTTATTATTTGGATTAAATGTGATTTGTTCTGCAATACAGAGTACACTTTTCAGTTTACACATGAGCAGATTCATACCATTGTAATGAGTTCATAAATAAAATTCTACTCAAGTAGGCAGTAACTAGCAAGTTTCGAGTCAACAAAGTCTCAGTATCATAGTTCTCATCACCAAAGATGAGTCTCTCGGATTTCAGCAATAATTTGACCAGCTCCTTGTAATGCCTGTATTAAAAGAAATAAAAAAATCTTAGTGCTTATTAAGTTATATTAATCTGGCTTAGGTGGGGTAATTTCTCCCATTTATCTGTGGTAGATTTATACTAGCTAACATCCCTGGAATTCGAAACCAATCAACAGAAAAAAACTTAAACAATATGTATCCAAGAATTAGAATGCATTTTAAACTGTTGGGTAAATATAAAAATTCACAGTATTACCTTTAGCATATCAGCTGCTTCTTTCCTACGCTGTGCCATGTCCTCAGATTCAGTCAGAAGATCATCCAATAAGGATGATTTATACAGTTGTCCTACTAACTCACTCTGAAGAGTATCTTTCACATGATTAACCAAAAAATGCATTACTGCCTTTGGCACACTGCAAAACAAAACCAAATTATGAAATTTTGGCAAAAATTCTATTTCTAAAAATTTGGGCTTAGGTGCTAACCTTATAAATGATAAAAGTTAAATAAGAATACTGTACTAATTTAGATATTTCCTTAATGGGATAATCACCCTTCAGATTTTTGCTTAATTATAATCAAACATTAGAAGCCACAGTTGATATTTTACTTTCTTTCATCTCATCTATCATTCATTATCCCTTATTGTCAAAACTCTGCAATGAGCATTATTCATAGACCCAAACATCTATCAACTAATGAATGGATAAACAGAATATTATATATCTCTATAATCACATGTCACATTCTGAGAAATGTGTCAGGCCATTTTGTCTTTGTGTTATCATAGAGTACTTACACAAACCTAAATGGTCTAGCCTACCACATACCTAGGCCTGTTGCTCCTAGGCTGCAAACCTGTACAGTGTGTTACTGTACTGAATACTGTAGGCAACTGTAACACAATGCTAAGTATCTGTGCATGTGAACATAGAAAAGGTATGGTATTATCGTATGGGACTACTGTCACATATGTGGTCCATTGTTGACTGAATCATTGTTTTGTAGAGCACATGACTGTACTGATTCATGCTACAATATGGATGAACCTTAAAAACAAATGTCCAGAATAGGCAAACCCATAGAGACCATAGGTTGGTGGCTGCCAGGGATAAGAGAGAGGAAGGGCAAAAAGGGAGGTCACTGCTGATGGTACAGGGATTCTTTATGGGGTCATGCATATGTTACAGAATTAGGTAATGGTTGCACAAAGTTGTGATAAACATACACTATTTAAAAAGGGGTGGGCTTTGTGGTGTATGAATTAATATCTTAAAAAAGAAAACACTTTTGTGGAAGGGCAGTGAAGGAGACAAAAGCTAGGGCCTAGAATTTTTTCTTCAGGTCACAGTGTAAAACACAAAGAATTATTATTTCTATCACAAGGTACAAGTTAAAAGATTCTACAGATAAAATTGCTGATTTCATTATGAAGTAAATTACACTATCTTTTTATCCTTTGGTGCAGTAAAATTTCTTTTACTTGCTAACAGATTACCACAAATTAGATACAGAATATTTTCTAATAGAATTAGATCACTTTATACAACTAAATTTTTATTCTCCCTATTACCATATGAAATGACATCACAGGCAACATGAAGAACATGAGGCAGTGGACACATTAAAAAAACCACTTTGGGCCGGGCACAGTGGCTCATGCCTGTAATCCTAGCACTCTGGGAGGCTGACATGGGTGGCTCATTTGAGCTCAGGAGTTTGAGACCAGCCTGAGCAAGAGTGAGATACCGTCTCTACTAAAAATAGAAAGAAATTAGCTGGACAACTAAAAATATATATAGAAAAAATTAGCCGGGCATGGTGGCACATGCCTGTAGTCCCAGCTACTCAGGAGGCTGAGGCAGAAGGATCCCTTGAGCCCAGGAGTTTGAGATTGCTGTGAGCTAGGATGATGCCACAGCACTCTAGGCCAGGCAACAGAGTGAGACTCTGTCTCGGAAAAAAAAAACACTGAATTAGAATGAAAAACTACATATGTTGCCTAGTGAGAGACATTTGTTTTCATACTTTGGAGAACCAAATCAAATAATTAAAAAGGTATTATCAGTCAAAATAATAAATGAAACTACTAAGTTAAAATTTAGAAAAAAATTTTCTTAAATGTCTGAAAATGTGGCAGCCAAACAGAACAAAAGAATATCTTTCATTTCCTAATAGTTTTTTCTAGTTAATATAACATATCAGGTCCTAGTCATTGTATGTTAACAAACAGAAACTTGCTGTGACACATACCCAAAGGCTAACAGATAATCCGTTCTATTGAAAAAAAACCTAAAAATTTTTAAAGACATGTATTTTCAAAAGAGATCGTGGAATCATCCAGCAGTGTTATAGTCTGTGATTTATATTAAATAATACTAACCTGTCTTGAATATTCTTTCTGACAATGAGAAAATATGATTTGATGAGTCGTTCAATAACCTCACAATCGCGCTGTTCCCGGGCAGATAGTTTTCGTGCAACAGGAACTGGCTAAGTGGAATGGGGAGGGAAAATATTACTTTGGTGCCACTTTGATATGGCAACACTTAACATTCAAAAGTTAAATTAAGTTTTTGAGACTTTTAGTTCCTTTTGTCTTTGCAAGTGTTTTCCTACTAATTCGGTCATCTAATTAGACCTAAACCAGATTCTCATGGCTTACCACATCTAGCAGATTCACAGCATGGCCTTTCTGTGGACTGGCTGGCATAATTGGAATTGGTTTTGATTTTTCTTCAGCTAATAACTCTTCAGCTTTTGAAGTTTTCAGCATTCCTCTCCAGTTACCTGTTGTTGGTTCTTGAACAGCATCTCCAACCCCACCACCTCCAGACGCAACCTGAAAAAAACAGGTTCCAAAACCTATACCAACCATATCAGATATGACATTAAACAAAGCTCATTTTCTGTGACAGTAGTCAAGAACACATATCTAGTATCCATCTGGAATTTAATTTATTCAGACAGAAAATGGGGTCAGAAAGAGACAGTGGGTGGCAATAACTGGAACTCCCAAGTTGTTTAAGAGGTTCTGTTGTAAATGGGTTTGCAAGGTCTCAGTCAATTTAGGTCCTGTTGAATTCCTTTTTTCTTTACCATTTGCTAACTTCAAAATTTTTCCTCTTCTGTCACCCCACAAACACTAGATTGTAGAAAAAAGTATAAGCTACCCTTAAAAGCAATACTCATTAAAAGCACATACAAAGAAAAAGAACTGCCATTCACTTTAATTTCTTCAAAGGAATCTTAAACGCTGTTGAACTATCATTTCTCCAAAAGTTCTATGAACTTGTATCTCCAAACATAAAAGTTTGTATCTTTCAAGTTGGTTTACATTCCTAATAGTAAACAAAAAAACACCATAAGGTCAGAGTAGAAACTCTTTAACAACAACAACAAAAAAGAACTGGAATAAGACTATTCTATTCTTAGGCTGACAGTCACTATAAGGTGCCTCAAATGTGGAATGTGACATAAACACAAATTCTCCTGAAAAAGGATCTGCTGAAAGAAATTTAGTGCTACCGGCCGGGGGCAGTGGCTCATTCCTGTAATCTTAGCACTCTGGGAGGCCAAGGCAGGTGGATGGTTTGAGCTCAGAAGTTCGAGACCCCATCTCTACTAAAAATAGAAAGAAATTAATTGGCCAACTAAAAATATATACAAAAAATTAGCCGGGCATGGTGGCACATGCCTATAGTCCCAGCTACTTGGGAGGCTGAGGCAGAAGGATCGTTTGAGCCCAGGAGTTTGAGGTTGCTGTGAGCTAGGCTGACGCCACAGCACTCTAGCCTGGGCAACAGAGACTCTGTCTCAAAAAAAAGGAAAAAAAAATCTAGTGCTACCATTAATCACAAGTGCTTTTGAACCTTATTTTCTAGGATGTATGTAAGAGTCTTGACTTCTTATAAAAAAAAAAAAAAAATGTTACAATAATGGAAAAAACACTTCATCAATATTTAGGAGATTTTTTTTTAGAAGCTCTTTAAGATCACAATCTAAAAACGGATTATATAAATTTAACAGAGGAGCGTTATAGCAGTTGTTAGAAAAATGGCAGTTTTGGGGTGTTATTCTGAATCAGAATGCTGGCCAAAAACTCTCTCTAGTATGTTAGTTAAGGTAAGCTACATCTAAATACAAGCAGTACATTTATATTATACATTAATTTACAAACGAGTAGTTACATTTTTAAATGCTTAGTAACCATACATGAGTGATATAGCAAGTGAAATCTTAAGAAAAATTAGTGTATCCAGTGTGATGCCATGAATGAAATAAAACTTGCAGTAATTTAGATGGTTCTTGTAATATCTGAGCACAGTGGGCTGAGAGAAGATAAGATACAAGGCTTTGAGGTTAAGAACCTTAAATATGGACAATAAGGAAAAGAGATAAATAGGAATAGGTCTGAATAAATTTATGCATTATTTAATTTTCCCCTAAAAGGTTTATCAAGAATTGACAACAGTCTCAAACTCTTAGTCCTCCTGTTAGTTTTGAATTTGCTTAAGCTTTTGAAGCACATGTGAAGCTATACATTTAGGGTGACAAGTATAAACTAACTGGAAGCATAAGAAAGAAGCATTAGAGAATTATCCATTAGTACTGAACAGATCTCAAAATCTTTAAAGAGGAAAATGTTCAAAAGTAACATTTCCATCTCTGAAATCTTAATTCCCTACCAAAATACTAAATTAAAAACTATTCTTGGGCCGGTCGCGGTGGCTCACGCCTGTAATCCTAGCACTCTGGGAGGCCAAGGAGGGTGTATTGTTTGAGCTCAGGAGTTCGAGACCAGCCTGAGCAAGAGCAAGACCCCATCTCTAATAAAAAAATAGAAAGAAATTAGCTGAACAACTAAAAATATAAATATATAAAAAATTAGCCGGGCACAGTGGTGCATGTCTGTAGTCCTAGCTACTTGGGAGGCTGAGGCAGGAGGATCACTTGAGCCCAGGAGTTTGAGGTTGCTGTGAGCTAGGCTGACGCCACGGCACTCTAGCCCGGGTAACAGAGTAAGACTGTCTCAAAAAAAAAAAACTATTCTTGAACAGGGAAACAGTGGGAAAGCCTATTTCCCATTGTTATTAGTTTTTAAAGCCTATTGTTATTATTTAAAACTAGAATTAATGCCATCTTACATGGGTTAGATAAAAGGAACATTAAGAACATAACACAGACAACAGAGATAGATGCCACTGTACAAACAGGTTCTTCAATGGTTTTAAAGACAGTGTTTTAGTGAGAACCAAAGGTACTAACATTTTCATTTTAAAGCAAGAGACTCACATTTTTAGTTTCTCTTCTGCTGTCCTGAATTAACTGTTAAAAGATATGTTAAAACATGCAATTTAACAAGCAAAATTTAAATACCAATGGCTTAAAATTCAAAAAGTGCAGGATAATTTTCTCTTTAAATTACTTCTTTTTCTTTGTGTACTTTTTATATTGTAAGCAAAAGCATGTCAACAATATTTTATAAAGTATACATTGTTAAATAATTTTAAAATTTATATTACACTAAAATGATCTGACCTTAGCACAAATATCTATTAATATTCTTCTATCCAGTGTATTGTTTCCAGAAGATTATGTTGCACCGAACAACTAGTCATGCAAGTTTAGATTACGAATCAGAACAGACCTTGCCATCAGCCTCAGCAGAAGCAGCAGGGGAGGGCTCCTGGGAGGCAGGTGCCAAAGCACTTGGAACTTTAGAAGACTAAAGGCAAAAAATGCAGGGGGAAAAAAAAAAATCAAGGATGCCAAAAATGCATTCAGAAACATTCTATAAATGTGAATTTTTCACATCTGTAACAAAATAGTAAAATAACGTGAAAAACAAAAGTAATCATGGGAGATAAAATTGTTTACCCTGCCTATTTCCTGTACCACTGTCACCACTATGAAGTGTTCTTCTGATGAATATGTAAGAAAAATCCAAAAGCTTTGTTTTTATTTTTGGTATTTGGTAAGATTCTTTTCTGGCAAAGAATTCAAGGTAACAAATTTTTATACACACATTTTAATATATGTAACTATTATAGGTATTATTGGTAATAATACCTCTCATATCTACCCTCACCTGTTACGTGTATATTGTTGTCTTCCCTCTCCAAAAAAATCCTTTTACTATAATAAAGTCATTAGTCATTTCAACTAATTTTACAAAATTGACAAAGTCACTGACTTTTTTTTAAAAAGGGCAGCTTAATGTTTAAAAGCCACCTTTAAGCATTTATTCTAGTGAATTCAAAATATGGCTATCTTTAAATTACTATTTTAAACTTGCATACCTTTACTCAAACAATTAAATAGTTCCAATGGAGTGTTAAAGAGAGAAGAAGAAAAAATTGCTCCTAGAACTGAATAATATGCTGAGGCTCACCAAACCACCTTTGGATATTTAGGAATATGCTTTAAAAACATTGTTTTTTTTTTACCTTGTCTCGTGATACAGCTGAAGGTAATTCTCTTGCCAGCCTGTTTCTCCTTTGTTCCTATAAAACATCAGCAAGCAAAACAGAAGTGATTATCAGAGGACTCAGACATATGCCTACTAAAAAATTCAGAATAACTTACAGATACATCTTCTCATTGTTGGGACTCGTGCCATAATTATCATTATTTTAAAATAAATAAGAAATCATTTAATCCAATGCTTCTTGATCTTTTTTTCCTGCCCCAACACACCTGAGGGATACAATACAGTGTCAGTAACAGTGGCTTCCTATACCAAGGGTTCTGAAATAAGGGGCAACAGACTGACACTTTTCTCCCTTTCCCACTAAGGTAAGAAACATTGATTTAAACTGTCCCCACATAAATGTGGAACATAAAAGCCTTCAACATACCATGTAGAATTTGAAGCACACAGATCACAGAAAACTTAGCAAAGCCTTTAAAAGTCACTCTAACCTGCACAGTTTTGTGTTAAATTCACACAACTCCTACACACAAAACCATAACTTGAAGAAATATCTTGTGGCTGAGGTTATCCTTAAAAACTGTTCCATTTTCTTCATCCCAACTACTTCCAAGAAATAGTGTTGACAACTGATAGTCCTTTCTGTAACCTGGTTCATTTAACAGACTGATCAACTGCCCATGGTTCTAATTTGCTAACGTTATCAAAGTAACTATAGTACAAAGCTAAAGAAACTTAAATTCAAATCGGCATGCACCTGCTATATCTAAGTGCTATGGTAGGTTAAAGATTATAAAGATATAGAAAAATGTGGATGTTAATGATGGATCTCTCATAGGCAGCATCAAATACAGTAGAAAAGCATTTACTTTAAATATAGCCAAAATTGTTCCTAAGTAGAAAGTATTTCATGAATACTCTCAAACTTGCAAAAAGGTATATGTTAAAGCAGGTTCACAATGATGTTTTATGTGTAAGGATTTTTTTCCCCAGAAATCTGACTTATTTTTGTTCATGAGAGGTTAGCCAGTGGTAAAAAATATGATGATAAAAATATGTGGATATTAATCTTCAATATAAAGTTAGCATATATAAATGTTCATTTTGAAGAGTGATACAAAGCAAAAGGCAGGGAATCTAGAGAACAGTAATTCTTACCCTCGGCTGTTACCAACCAGTTAGGACCTCAGCTGGCCCTGAACCTCAGCAGACCTGACTTACTTGCTTTAAGTGGATAGGTTACCAACTCCTTCTAAGCCTTGGTTTTCTAATCTGTTAACATAACCCTCACAGGTTTATGATAAAGATTAAATAAGAATACCCACATAAAGTTCTTTGGCACAGTTATTAAGACCAGAGACATATTCAATGTAGAAAAATACTGATCTGAAACCACATCACAAATGACCTTGTCACTGTAACAAAATTGCTCTAAATACAAGTTTCCCATGAAGTTGATTTCAATGTTAAAAGAACTAAATCCTTAAACTAAGAAAATGTCTACAGGCCAATTTTTTTTTTTTTTTTTTTGAGACAGAGTCTCACTCTGTTGCCCGGGCTAGAGTGCCATGGCATCACCCTAGCTCACAGCAACCTCAAACTCCTGGGCTCAAGCAATCCTCCCGCCTCAGCCTCCTGAGTAGCTGGACTACAGGCATGCACCACCATGCCTGGCTAATTTTTTCTATTTTTGGTAGAGACAGGGTCTCGCTCTTGCTCAGGCTGGTCTTGAACTCCTGAGCTCAAACAATCTGCCCACCTCGGCCTCCCAGAGTGCTAGGATTACAGGCGTTACATGCTAATTTTAAACATAACTGTTACCTCTAGTACACTTTGAGTGCTTAAAGTGCCTTATTCATGTATGCATTTTGGAATTTTTTATGACAGTAAGAATCACCCCAGCTATGTAACAAAAAAACAGAACAGTGCCCTGCAAAATATGCACCAAAGGAATAGCTGTTATGATGTGTGGACCTCATCTGTTTTAACCGGAGTTGAAGTCAATAATCCAGGGTCCCTTCAGTTCCCAAATTCCATGTTCACAATTTTCTCTCCACCCACCCATATGCAGAAATGGAAATTTGGTATAGAAGGAGACTCTGAGGTCTTATTGGATTCAGGAATAACAGAAAACTTACTGTTCTTGGATAAAAGTGTCAGAGAAAAAACTATCATCTGGATAAATTGCTCTATCCATCAGCCTTGGCTCCATCTAAGATCTTATGCAATTTGTTACATTAATGTCAAATGAAAAAAAAAATCCATAAAGTGCAGCCACCCCAGTAGTGGTAAAAAGAGCAGTCTGCTTTTCCAAATATATGGAAAGATGGGTAATTCTTGAATGTTTCCTTCACAGCTTTCAGAGCCAAATGAAAACAATTTTTAACACTCAACTTCGTTTTACACTTCAACCTGAATAAACTATGAGTTACTGAAATAGAACCAGACAGTCCTTCAACCCTTATCAGTAAATTCCTAGATTCTCTCAGAATTTCAGTTTTATAAACCTCCAGGTGGTTATGAGAATTTGAGAAAAACTGTAATGCCCTTTGCATATTTCCTGGCATAAAACAGGCACTAATACGGGCCGGGCGTGGTGGCTCACGCCTGTAATCCTAGCACTCTGGGAGGCCAAGGCGGGTGGATCGCTCAAGGTCAGGAGTTTGAAACCAGCCTGAGCAAGAGCAAGACCCAGTCTCTACTAAAAAATAGAAAGAAATTAATTGGACAACTAAAAATATATAGAAAAAATTAGCCGGGCATGGTAGTACATGCCTGTAGTCCCAGCTACTCAGGAGGCTGCAGCAGAAGGATCGCTTGAGCCCAGGAGTTTGAGGTTGCTGTGAGCTAGAGTGATGCCATGGCACTCTAGCCCGGGCAACAGAGTGAGACTCTGTCTCAAAAAAAAAAAAAAAAAAAAAAACAGGCACTAATATGGTACACTATTTTATAGTTATCCCATGCTTAATAAGTTTGATACAACTGAATTACAACAAATTTTCTACCTGTGAAAAAAGACAGTTTCAATTGTAGTTACCTCTATATTATTGTTCATTAGCCCACAAGCATCAGCAAAGTCTGGATGTTTTGTGTTGATATAAGCCAATTCAATTGCCACTAAGTTATGGACCTAGAAAAAAAATAGAGTTAGGCTATCTTCAAAACTATGTCAACCTAATTTTAGTTCTAGAAATTTACACATAAAATTTACTAAACAGACAATACTGAAGAAGTACAGGAAATTCATGCCTAAATACTCAATAATTAGACTCCAACTGATAAATCTTAAATTTGCTCTAGCTTTAAATTATTTACATTTCAGCATTGAAAATTGCATTACTAAGGGGGAAAAATGACATTAAGGTAGCTAGAAGTATTTTACTGGTAAGAAAAAAAACAGTTATCTACCTGATACAAATCTAAGTTACAGGGCTTTATGCAAATTGCTATTAAAACTTTAGATCATCCACTATATTCCATGTCAAAGTTTTAGTTGAGTATCAACAATAAGAAAACAGTTCATAATCAGACATAAGTTAAAGATATTAACTTTACTTGGGTAAAGAATATATTTTAAAGACCTGAATTAGTGACTGATGAGTGTTAATTATGAAGCACCTAGTTAAAATATGTAGTTCAAGATCCTAATGGGAAAATCAAAAAAAAAAAAAGGTTGAAAGTAGTTTCTCCAGCCCCCTACAAAATTTCTAAGGCTTATAGAGAGAATAAATTTAAATTCTTTACTATGTCCTCTGCACTGTCCTGACAAATCTCAGGTATCAGAACACCACTTACAGATTCAGAACTAGGTGAGAGGGGTCTATTCAAATGAAGTTCCAATGATTCCATGATATCAGTAGGTAGAGTTTGAGATCAGGCTAAGTTCAGTCTTAGACATCTGAATCTGAGGGTTATCCTTGCTAAGGAAACAACCAAGCAGCAGCACTTACATTCTATATTTCCAAGGATGGTTTTGTACTCTTAGTAACCTCCACTGGGGCTCACATCCTGAGCCAAGGACCCAAATGCACTTTTAGTGACCAGAAAGGAAAAAAAGGAAAAAAAAAAAAAAAAAAAAACCCCAGCCAACAATTAGAGGCATAAGGGCAGTTTTAAATGCTTATCCCGTATTTCTGCCAATTTCAGCATTTTTATTAATGTGGATAGCAGCAACTCACAGAAAACAGTAGCAAGCGACTATATTATAGTTTTGGTCATCAAACAAGCAAGCTGTAGAAGTGGCCAGATTACCCTGAGGTACTTCATAAAGTAAAAGCATGCTGTAAAGGCTCGGTTTACCGAAGCTAAAGATAGAACTAATTTTCCATTAAGATCAATATACTATATAACATAACCAAACTATTCACAACCCTTAACAATAACTCCAATCTCATGAAAACCTGTGGTTACAGGCTAACAATTAAAATATGAAGAAAAATATACTTTATACCAGAATTATTGAAAACTTTCCTTTGAAATAAGACTGAAACTCACTTTTGTCCTCCCAATACACTGGGAAACATTATGCCTAAACTCTAACGGAATTATATAATGCTGTATAGAAAAGCAGCCAAACAAAAATTTAAACTTTTACTAATAGTGATTACAATGATGATTTGTGACATAGTAGCTCACCATTTCATTTGTAACAGGCAACCTTTTACGAAGAAGACAAGTCACTACTTCAACTATGGCATCATGAAGTTTAGGAAACCGTAACAATTCCTGTAAATGATGGAGGAAAGAAAAATGTCAATTTATTTCACTTAATGATGACTGAAATTCTGAATTAGCTTTGGAAGTTTCATTTCATAATACTATCTCAAATCACTTTTAGTAAGGGAACTAGAGGTTTTAACTTTTAGCCCATCTTACCCATTTCCTCCCACCCTATGCAACCAACCGCCTCATGTCCTTTACTAGTTAATCTGAAGTTTGTAGTTACATTTCTCTCAGTACCTGTGTACTGTAGTTACTACAGTGCTGAATGATCCTTTGCATTTCCTCATGAACCAGTTCCACACAACGGAGGCTGGGCTCTTCTAGACGTTTAATTTGCCGCTTGACCAGCAACTCAAAGGAAACCTCAGGCACAAACAAAGCAGGACGAGGACCCTGAAAAAATAAAACTTAGAGCTCTTATTGTAGGTACATGTAATTTCAGTTCTTCCCAAAGGTTAAAAAATAAATCACATTTCTGGTAATTTTCATAAAAAGTGCTTAATTTCAAGTATGAGCAAAATGACAAACTTTACAATTAATTTAAAGAGATATGTGGGTAAGAAAATGAAGCTTTAACCTCATTTTTTAAAAGTCCAAAAGTTAAGCATACTCACGGTAGCATTTCTAATGGCAGTCAAAATGTCAATAGTGTTAAGGCCACCAAGTGGGTCAACAGATTCTAAGGTTCGCCCAAAAGTCTCATGGAAAATATAACAAATTCTAGCACCACCACATCTGAAAGGCAAAGAAGTGTATGGTTTCTAGCATTACTAAAAGGGAAAGAAGCTAAAAGTTAGAAGTCTTTCTATTAGGTTTAAGCTCATCTCATTTCCTGAGAAAACCTCAGATAAACACATTTAGTCCATTCACATTTCCCCGTGTTCTCAACTAGGAGTCATTTCACGAAAGATACAAGTATGTACTTGCATATATAGTAACTGTTGTGACATAAAACATCAGTTAACTAAGAATTGCTAAACACCTTTTCTCTGCTCTAGGAAATAGTGCCTTGTTCATTTCTGTTAACTAACACTCTAAAGTAGAGGTCAGCAAACTTTCTCTGTAAAGAGCCAGATAGTAAATATTTTAGGCTTTGCAGGCCATACGATCTCTGTTGTAACCATTCAACAAAAGGAGCCATAGACAATATGTAAACAAATAAGAACAGCTATGTTCCAATAAAACTTATGCATACTGAATTTTATATGATTTTCATGTCATGAAATACTCTTCTCTGAATTTTTTTCATTTATACAGTTACAATGTAAAAATTTACATTGATTTACAATGTAAAAATCATTCTTAATTGGTGGGCTGTCATCTACCTACTTTAGACAATCTCTTGACCTACATACTGAGCACCTTATGTTTCCTATCTTGTGTAATAACTAAAAACTCTAGTGTTATCTTTTTTTTTATTCAAGTCCAGTTGAATTCTACAAGTATCTTTATGATGTCTCCCCAAATCATCCCTTCCTCTCTATTTTTATCACCACTATCCAAAACATTTTATAGTAGTTCAGACAAAAGGTACTAGTCCAACATTATGCTAACTGAAATAAGCACAAAGGACAAATATTGTATGATTCCACTTACATGAAATATCTAGATATTCTAGATATTTCTAGATATCTAGATATCTGTATCTAAATATCTAGGCAAATTTAGAGGTTACTTAGGCTAGAGGAGAGACGCACAGGGAGTAATTGCTTACTAGGTACAGAGTTTCTGTTGAGGTGGTAAAACATTTTGGATATAGATACTAGTGATGGTTGTACAAATTCTTAATGTAATTAATGCCACTGAATTGTGTACCTAAATATGGTTAAAAATTACCGATAATTGGTCTCTCTGCCTCCAACCTTTCCCTTCTCTAAATAACTGTGAAGTTCTCCCAATCCCTGAAAGAAATGTAAATGGTCTCTCCTCGATGTCCTAAAAGCTTGATTAGGTAGACTGAGATAATTAATTTATTAACTATTTATAAAACGGTACATATACGTTATATGCACTTTTCTGGATATGTATTTTTTTGTTTGGTTTTTTGTTTTGTTTTGTTTTGTTTTTGAGACAGAGTCTCACTCTGTTGCCCGGGCTAGAGTGCTGTGGTGTCAGCCTCGCTCACAGCAACCTCAAACTCCTGGGCTCAAGCGATCCTCCTGCCTCAGCCTCCCGAGTAGCTAGGACTACAGGCATATGACACCATGCCCGGCTAATTTTTTCTATATATTTTTGGTTGGCCAATTAATTTATTTCTATTTTTAGTAGAGACGGGGCCTCGCTCTTGCTCAGGCTGGTTTCGAACTCCTGACCTTGAGCGATCCGCCTGCCTCGGCCTCCCAGAGTGCTAGGATTACAGGCGTGAGCTACCACGCCTGGCTTGGATATGTATTATATTTAATAACTAGTGTTCAAATAAAACAATTATACTTTTGCTACCTAATCATGCCTCATATTACCTTGACCTACTTTACCCACTAAACTCTTTAAAGGCCCATTGTAGTAATTTTTATTTCTCTAAATATGCCATACATATAATAACGATTCAATAATTAGTCTGTTAAATACTCTCTCTATGGAGTTAACTCATATGAAAGACCACCTGGGTCACACTAAGGTACACTGAACTACACAGACACATACACACACACACACAAGTTCATGTAAAATTGACGAAATCTGAATAAGCTCCATGGATTGCACCAATAGCCATTTTCTCATTTTGTTATTGTACTATAGCTACACAAGATGTAAACATTGGAGGAGGTGGGTTGGAGGTACACAGGACCTCTCTGTACATTTCTTTGCAACTTCCTATTACTCTATAATTATTTCAAAAAAAAAGTTTTTTTAAAAAATGAAGGTATAGAGAAATAGACATTATGCTAGTAGTAAAATCGTACAAAATGCGAATAGTATGCAATATGTAATGAAAGACTTTGAGCATGTTATATCCTTTAATATAATAATTCTATTTCTAGGAATTTATCATCAGGGTAATACAATGCCCAGAGATAGGTGCAACATATAACACGGTTTATATAGGTGTATAATTGAAAACAAACTATCCAATAGTAGGGGACTGGTTTAACCAATAAGAGTATATCTAAAAAGTAAAATACTATGCTAATATTCAGAATGACAGTGTAATGTATAATATTAGATACAAAGTTATTTGTGACACGTTAAAAAAGATTCCAAAATAGCAAGTATAGCATCTGATTTTTAAAGATGTATATAATACAGGCATTTATGTTTTATAGATGCACAGAAAAATATTTAGGTCAATGCCAAACTTTAGGAATTATGGTTAACAGACATTTATTTGTTTTACAGATGCAGAGAAAAATGTCTAGGTCAATGCCAACCTTTTTTTGTTATTGTTGTTTGAGACAGGATCTCAATATGTAGCCCAGGCTGGCCTCAAACTCCTAGGCTCAAGGGATCCTCCTGCCTCAGCTTCCTGAGTAGCTTGGACTACAGGCACGCACCACTGTATAATTCTGGGCTTATGTTTTATTTCTACTCATCTGTATTTTCTTATGTTTCATGAACAATTATATTGTATATATTAAAGAAATAACATTTTTTAGAATTAAGAAATATTTTAAATGCTTATCAATTAAAATAGTTTTTTAAATATCTGAAATTTTTACTGTGCTTTACATAGTTTATAAAGCATTTTTACATACATATCAGACATCATCCTATCATTTCTACAAAATGATATTACTGTTTTATAGATAATAAATCACAATCAGATAATCTCAGCTAAAGTTACTTTAATAAACGATAAAATGACCTAGCAATCCAGGAAACCAAATCTACAGAGAAAATAATTTCTTACTTACAGCTCTGAAGTTTCAATATATTTTGCAGTTCCTTCAATAGTGTTACAATATTCTGTAGCAAATTTGGTGATAAGCTGGAGTAAAGTAGCACTTTTATCATCCACAGGTTCACCGTAGCTATTTAGAAGAGACTGATACTGAGCAGCTAAAACATTTATTCTTGTTTTCAACTCTGGTAAGCAATCTCTGATGTGATGCATCAGTAACCTAACAAGTTAGAAAGGAAGGGTTTTAAAGTAAAATTTTGTACTCTGAAGCCCCAAACAAGTCAAATTTTTAACATGCAAATAATGGGGGAAACCTGTCAACGAATTTGTCTTGGCAAGTATGATACTGTGAAATATATATTTGGTCTTTGTCTCCATTTCCTGGCATTCAGCTCCTAAATTGCTTGGAATCTCCAAAGTGATGAGTGTTTTTACAGCTATTGAGATGACTGGTAGCTGGGGTCCCCAAGATAGCTGTAGGATAGGGTCTGGTCACCAGAATAGCTAAGGCATGATTTAAAGGGTTGGGGCTTTTAGCCCTATCCTCCAGTCTCTGGGGATGAGAGACAGGCTGAAGGTTGAGCTGATCACCAACGGCCAATGACCAAATCAATCATGCCTACGTAATGAAGGTTCCATAAAAACTCAAAAGGACAGAGTTTGTAAAGCTTCCCAACAGCAAAACACATGGAGGTTCCTGATGGATGGCATGCCCAGAGAGGACATGAAAGCTTCAAGCCCCTTCCCACAGGCCTTGTCCTATGCATCTCTTTATCTGGCTGCTCATCTGTATTCTTTGT
This sequence comes from Lepilemur ruficaudatus, assembly GCA_963574885.1. NCBI lineage: Eukaryota > Metazoa > Chordata > Mammalia > Primates > Lepilemuridae > Lepilemur > Lepilemur ruficaudatus. Next base: position 23,391 of record CAUYRT010051002.1, on the reverse strand, counting down.
AATAGCCTTTATAATAAATGGTCAAACATAAGTAAAGTGTTTCCTTGAGTTCTGTGAGCCAGAACAACAAATTTATTGAACCTGAGCAGAGGGTCATGGAAACCCCAATTTATAGCCAGTTGGTGAGAAGCACAAGCTACAACCCGTGTCTGTGACTGGCCTCTGAAATGAGGGGCAGTCTTGTGGGACAGAGCCCTCAACTTGTGGGATCTGACGCTATTAGCAAGTAAATGGTGTTAGAACTGAACTGAATTAGAGGACATCTAGTTAGAATCCACTGAAGAATTTCTTGCTTGGTTTAAGGGGGAAAAATCCCCATGTGACATCTGATGTCGGAAGTATTCTGTGCCATATTGAGTGACGGATTGCATGAGAATAGGAAAGAAACACTTTGGTTGTTCTTTTGTAAATTACAAGAGCAGAAAATGATGCAATCTTAGAGGTAAATACTTAGTCTGAAGAAAATGACATGAAGGAACCAGTTTTGGTCAATGCTTTTTAAATTTGCTTTCAACCCATCAATTGTTAACAAATGCCAAAGAACCGAATATAAAATGAAAAAAAATGCAAATTATTTTTATATTATTGCAACTACCAAAAAGAAAATAAGCCACTCAATCCTATATAATTTTGGTTTCATTGACTTATCTTTTACAATGGGTATCCAGCATAGTGAAAAATCAATCTCATTAAGATCCAAGTCTTAAATCTGTCTTTAATTTAGAGAATAAGATAAAAATAAGAGAAGATGGCTTTCACTTCAGTCATTTATACATCTTCTAGAAAGGAATTCTAGTCCCTATTCCATCAATGGGTATTCAGAATTCAAGTATACAATTTAAATTATTTCTACTATGAATAGGAATAGAAGAATTCTAAATTAAGAATAGATCATGTGAAAATAATAAATTTTAATTCAGTTCCTGAAATCTAAAGTGGAAATGAAGTCATCGGCCATCTAGTTCTACCCTCGAATTGACTGTCAAAAACTTCATAATTAAAGCATTTTAAAATTCACTTGAGCATTCATTCTGCTCTACATGATGATTTAATGTCAGCCACTCCAATAAAAATAGAGACATCTACTTTACAAGAACATATTAATATTATGCTATGTTCTTGTATACTATACTATACAAGAAAACAGAAGTGAAGCAGTTATGTGTAAGGAATAGTAAGAAAAGGTAAGGCACTGAAAATGGAAGATCTTCAGACTTCTATTGGCAAAACAAAACCATTTCATTTCTATAGGGTAAAAAAATTTTTACCTGTTTAGAGTCCTAGCAAGATACTTTGTTCCATTTCTATTGGCCAGAGATGGATATTTCTTTTGAAGAAATGCATATTCATCACGGATTGAATCAGCTACACTCTTCTTATTGTTAATATCTAGCTGGCTCCTAAGGTTGAAAAATAATAAAACTATTCAGTTAATTGTTGTCCTCTCCCTACCTTAGATGGTAACAGGGATGGTAGTGATGATAGCCTAAAATTTATGATGATGATAGCACTACACATTGTTCCCTAATACCTAACATGGACTGTTTTATTTGATTCTCTCAATAATTCTATGTGATAGGCATTACTATCCCATTTTATAGCAAGGAACTGAAGCTCAGAGAGATTAACTAACTTACCCAAGGTAACACATTAAGTGGCACAGCCAAGATTTGATCCATGTGACTTATAAGTAATGCCTGAATAGTTTAAGCCTCATTACTACCATTAACCATAGACAAAAGCAGTACTCTTTTTTTTTTTTTTTTGAGACAGAGTCTCACTCTGTTGCCCGGGCTAGAGTGCCGTGGCATCAGCCTAGCTCACAGCAACCTCAAACTCCTGGGCTCAAGCAATGCTTCTGCCTCAGCCTCCCGAGTAGCTGGGACTACAGGCATGCGCCACCATGCCCGGTTAATTTTTTCTATATATTTTCAGTTGGCCAATTAATTTCTTTCCATTTTTAGTACAGACAGGGTCTCACTCTTGCTCAGGCTGGTTTCGCACTCCTGACCTTGAGCAATCCACCCGCCTCGGCCTCCCAGAGTGCTAGGATTACAGGCGTGAGCACACAAGTGCAAAAATATGTAAGTGTATCTTAATCAACTGTATATTTTATCTATGGGCAGATGACTAATTTCTACCAAAAATAAAGTTAACTTGAAGAGCAGTCACCTATAAATACAACAGTGTTATACCACCTGCTTGCCTGATAAAGGAGAAAGTTGGAATTGGGGGGAAAAAGTAGGAGTAGGATGGAAGGGCATATCAATAGAAGCAGACAGCTGGAATGGATCTTAGGTATCACATAGTAAAACATTTTCATTTTAAAAAGCTTGAGCTCCAGAGATGTTAGGTGTCATTTATAACCCATATTGCATCTAGTTTAAGGAAGAATTGGGACTGGAACCCAGATCTTGTGATAATTTCAATGTTTCCTATCACATAAAGGCTTTGGACTAAGAAAGATCTTCCTCTGAATCCAGCTCTACCTTTGACTAGTCATGTTACTTTGGTAAATGAATAACCAGAGTTTTCTGATTGTAACAGACATCACCATCTACCTCAGATTCCAAGAGATACCATTTGCAAATTGCTCACAGTAGAGTGTCTAAAACATAATTAGATATTCAATAATACTTTCCTTTCCCCAACTTTTAATACCAACTATTTATAATTAGGATACCTTTAATAAAATTTCTCTAAGTCACATCCTGGCAATTAAACAGAATCACTAATGCTGAGAGACAAACCAATCTATTAAAATCCTACCACCTTAAACTCTTTCTTCAGTGAGTACAAATTAGATAATACTGTTTTTTTCCTTAGCCAGTGCTGTCTCATACATAGCTTAACATAACAGGCAAGAATTCTTAAAGCCTGGCTATTATCTTCCATTTTGTGACACTGCTATTAATAATTTTAGAGACATTTTCCATTAAAAATGTCTATGGGAGGCTTTAGTGAATCTCTTTTCTCCCTTTAGAGCAATGGATTCTTTAGCAATACCAAGATTATTATAAAAGGTGAAAAAATAGGACATCACCTTATTAGACATTTGAGAAATTCAGATTTGCTTTAAAATGAGAATGCCACAATTCTTATCTCATTTTTGATTGCTAACCTGTTAACTACTCCAATTATTCCAAGTTTGACTGGAATAACTCTTCCCATCAATACATCCACGGCATCAGTACCCGCATCCATGAGATCAAGTTTAGTGATTACAGCCAGGGTTCTGCGACCTGATAATGCAAAAAAAGAAAGAAAAACAACCCATTAAATAAAGCCATTAAGTATTAATAAAGAAAAATCCTCATCTATAATAATCCTATCTAACATTATCTCTGTGATCATTTTAGTAATACTTTTCTATGTGTGGAGACAGGGTCTCACTGCGTTGCTCAGGATGGTCTCAAACTCTGGCCTCAAGTTATTCTCTGCCTCGGCCTCCCAAAGTGCTAGGATTACAGGTGTGAGCCACCACGCCCAGCCTGATAATGTTTCTCTTAACCTTTGCTTACAAGCACTTTTCAAAAAATAATTTTAAACACTGTATACAATTTTTAAAATTTTTTTCACATGTAATTTTTTTATTAGCTCATAGGGCTATTTAATCAGCTTTTTAAAAAATTCTGTTTTAAATTTGCTCTTTTTTGGTGTATAGTCCTAGAAGTTTTGACAAATACAAAGAGATACGTTGCTACCACCTCACATTTTCCTATGCTTAACCAATCAACCCTGTTTGCCGTTCCTAGTTTTGCCTTTTCTAGGATGTTATTTAAATGGAATCCTACAGTACATAGCCTTTCCAGTGCAGCTTCTTTCATTTAGCATAGTGCATCTGAGAGTCATCCATGTTGCTGATGACCATCAATAGTTCATTTTTTTTTTATTGCTGAGTAGTGTCCCATTGTATGGAACGTACTATAGTTTGGTTATTCATTCCTCATTTGAGAAATATTTGAGTTGTTTCAAGTTTTTTGGAAATTGTGAATAATGCTGTTATAGATATTTGCATATAATTTTTTATATGAACATAGATTCTCATTTAACATGAGTAAATACCTAGGAGTGGGATTGTTGATTTAACTTCATCAGAAATTGCCAAATTGTTTCCCAAAGTGGCTAATACCATTCCCATCAGCAATATATGAGAGTTCCAGCTGCTCTGCATAGTGTACAATTTTACCTATGGTATTTTTCAACTATAAGCATATTTCTACATTGCTCCAAATCTACAAAATCCTTTTTATTTCATATTTTATCATTTTAATTTACTTAATCATTCCTACTGCTGGCCATACTAAGTTGTTTAATTTTTGATACTATAAATAATACTGGGTTGGATTATTTCCTAAGTATAAGGATTAAATCTTGACTAGATTAAAATTAGTAAATCAAAAGTATGACCATATTTATGGCTCAAGGGTCAGTTTAAAATAGAGCTAACGTACAAACGGCATTAACAGTTTACTTGAAATAAAAAAATTTAAATAAGGCCGGGTGTGGTGGCTCACGCCTGTAATCCTAGCACTCTGGGAGGCCAAGGCGGGAGGATCGCTCAAGGTCAGGAGTTCGAAATCAGCCTGAGCAAGAGCGAGACCTTGTCTCTACTATAAATAGAAAGAAATTAATTGGACAACTAAAAATATATAGAAAAAAAAAATTAGCCGGGCATGGTGGCGCATGCCTGTAGTCTCAGCTACTCGGGAGGCTGAGGCAGGAGGATTGTTTGAGGTTGCTGTGAGCTAAGCTGATGCCACGGCACTCACTCTAGCCCGGGCAGCAGAGTGAGACTCTGTCTCAAAAAAAAAGAAAAAAAAATTCAAATAAACCCTCAGATATTTAATTTAACTGAAGTGAACATTAATTACTCATGTAGTAAAACAGCTTCTGATTACTTTATGGGGCAAAGCATACCTTTATTAGCAGCAATTAGTAACCACTCTCTTATAAGCTAGCATTTTATATATACTAAGAGATGCATACATCATTAGTTAGGTACCAGTGACTCAAAAGTATAAACTTATCTGTGGGGTTGTAAATGCTTCATGAAAGGATTTTTACTTTTATTTCTAAGAATCCTCTGTGCCTTGAGCATGTCTAAATATTTTCTATCTCTACAGAATGTAGATACCATAATTCTCCACTGTACCCTAATAATCTACAGTGATTACCTACTGTGACAGTTATCTGTCCCTTTCTTTTTTCTTCTTTTTTTAGAGAGAGTCTACGTACTGCAGGCTGGCCTCAAACTCCTGGGTTCAAGAAATGGTCCGCCTAGCACTCTGGAAGGTCGAGGCGGGAGGATCGCTCAAGGTCAGGAGTTCAAAACCAGCCTGAGCAAGAGCGAGACCCCGTCTCTACTAATAATACAAAGAAATTAATTGGCCAACTAAAAATATATAGAAAAAATTAACCGGGCATGGTGTCACATGCCTGTAGCTATTCGGGAGGCTGAGGGAGAAGGATTGCTTGAGCCCAGGAGATTGAGGTTGCTGTGACTAGGCCACGCCACTCTAGCCTGGGCAACAGAGTGAGACTCTGTCTCAAAAAAAAAAAAAAAAAGAGATGATCCTATCTCAGCCTTCTGAGTAGCTAGGAATACAGGCTTGAGCCACCACACCTGGCCATTTTTTTTTTTTTTTTGTAAAGACAGGGTCTCACCTATGTTGCCCAGGTTGGTCTCAAACTCCTGGCCTCAAATGATCCTCCCACCTCAGCTTCCCAAAGTGCTGGGATTACAGGTGTGAGCCATAGCAGCCACAGCCTGCTATTTTTTTCTTAAAAGTCAGCCATTCAGAAACCTAAATCAGGCCGTGCACAGTGGCTCATGCCTGTGTTCCTAGCACTCTGGGAGGCAGAGGTGGAAGGATTCCTTGTGCTCAGGGGTTTGAGACCAGCCTGAGCAAGAGCAAGACCCCATCTCTACTGAAAATGGAAAAAATTAGCCAGGTGTGGTGGCACGTTCCTGTAGTCCCAGCTACTCAGGAGGCTGAGGCAGGAGGATCACTTGAGCCCAGGAGTTGGAGGCTGCTGTAAGCCAGGCTAACACCATGGCACTCTACCCCAGGCAACAGAACAAGACTCTGTCAAAAAGAGAAGGGGAGGGGAGGGGAAGAGAGGGCAGGAGGGGAGCGGGGAGGGGAGGAAAATAAGCAACCCTTTTTGCAAAGCCATTTTATTATTTTTAAATCATTAGGTAACCATTAAAAATACTGTCATGTGAAATATTTTTGCCTAGCCTGTATAGCAATTTAATAACTTTTATTTCCATCAGAATTTCTATTTAAAGTTATCAGCGAAATAGGAAAGCCTTATTTTTAAATTTGTGTTAACAATGGGAGATATTCCTTTTAAAAGTAAAAATTCTTCCTTGAGGTTAGATTTACCATTGTAAATCAAGTATCTTGTTAAATATTAACATCTGTCCTTACCATCTGGATCTACCTCTCTTGAAATTTTAAGTGCCTCTGATGTTGCCATGTCTGTATTAGCAGCAGTGACAGCGAGGATAATGGAATTTGGGTTACTGATGAACCGAAGAATGAGCTCTCTGATTTGAAGCTCAATATCCTTAGGTTGATCACCTACAGGCACCTAAACCAAACACAGATGAGTAAGGAACCAATAATAAAAATCAACTCAGTTTTTTTCCTCCCACATTTAATCCACAGAATATAGATATTTCTCCATTTAAAAATAGTTAAGATATTAATAGTACACTATATAGTGGTATTTATGAATTTGGTAGTATGTGGAGTCTCAAAATATAACTTGCAGATATCAAAAGTTTACTTTTGCATAAATATTTACTTACCACAATCCCATGTTAAGGATTGTGCAATGTTAATTGCCTAGATTCAAATTCATTTATTCAATTATCAAGTGTTTATCTGCAGGTTACTATATTTCAAGCACTCTTCTGAACCTGATTTCAGGTCATGACAGATTACGTAACAGCTGTGAATATAAAAAAGACCAAAATTCCTGCCATCACAGCGCTTATGTTTTAGTGATGAGAGGCAGATAATATACACATATAGTATCCAGGTGGTGGTAAGGGCTGTGGTAAAATAAAACACAACAGCAAGCTAAGGAATGACTAGAGAGGGTTGTGATTTTAAATTATTATTTTTAATTAGATGATGTTTTTAAATAGAGTAATCAGGGAAGACTCACTGAGACAACTGACATTTAAGAGAATGAGCAGAAATTAAGGGCAATAGGGGAGAGATACATACAGATATCTGGAGGAAGAACATTCCAGGCAGAGTGAACAATAAGAGCAAGAGGCTAAAGCAGAAGGAGTTAGAAGGATAATAAGGACCTATCAAGTAGATACTTTAGAATTCTGTAAGAACAGAGGCTTTTACTCTGAGTGAGATGGGAGAGGTTTTGAGCCAAGGAATGATACAATTTAAATTTTCACTTCAATAGCGGCACTCTAGCTGCTAAGACAAGATAATGAAGAAGGCCTGTTATTTATCCTATTATCTATTATTATTGCAGTAATCCAGGTGAGATGACAGTGGGTAGATCAGGATAAAAGCTATGAAACTGTAACACATGAGAGAGTTCTGGATATGCTATGAAGGTAAGGAGAGACAAGAGGATTTGCTGACAGCAAGTGTGAATTGTCAAGGGTGACTACAGACTTTTTGGCTAAGCAATTGGTAGAATGGAATTGCCACTTATTAAGAAGGAGAAAGGCCGGGCATGGTGGGTCACGCCTGTAACCCTAGCACTCTGGGAGGCCGAGACAGGAGGATCATTTGAGCTCAGGAGTTCGAGACCAGCCTGAGCAAGAGCAAGACCCTGTCCCTACTAAAAATAGAAAGAAATTAATTGGCCAACTAAAAATATATAGAAAAAATTAGCCAGGCATGGTGGCGCATGCCTGTAGTCCCAGCTACTTGGGAGGCTGAGGCAGAAGCAGAAGGATCGCTTGAGCCCCGGAGTTTGAGGTTGCTGTGAGCTAGCCTGATGCCATGGCACTATAGCCCAGGCAAGAGTAAGACTCTGTCTCAAAAAAAAAAAAAAAAGGAAGGAAGAAGACTATAGAAGGATCAAACCTAGTTAGTTGAGGGACAGGTTAGGAATTTGGTATTAGACATATCAAGATGAAATGCCCGTTAGACATTTAAGTGTACATGTCAAATAGACAGTTAGATATACAAGACTGGAGATATTTTAATGCCATCAGCATACAGACACTAATATATTTAAAGTCATAAAATCTGATAAAAGCATCAAGGGGGACAGTGTGCCTAGAGAAGATAAGAGGTCCACAAACTAAACTATGGGGCACTTACTGTTTAGACATTGGGGAGATGAGAAGAAACAGCAAAAGAGACTGAAAAGGAATGGCCAGTGAGACTGGAGATAAACCTAGTGTGGTATCCTGGAAGCTAAGTAAAGAAAGTGTTTTAAGGAAAAGAGCTAAACAATATGAAATGCTGCTACTAGATTGTGATTGCACAAACAAGCTGATTATTCTCATATGGGGTGTCAAGGAAGAACCACATTTGTTCAAGTGAACACAACATGACCAAATCCACAATGAGTTAACAACTGTTTCTTACCTTGGTCATTCCTGGCAAATCCACAAGGGTCAAATTGACGACACTGGGTGAAAAAATCTTAAGATGAATTGGTTCCGGGCTTACTCCCTAAAAATAAGTTTTAAAATATTATACTAAAATCACATTAAAATTTTAATAAAATATGAAATGCTAAAATAAACCTCATTTCAAGCAATAGGTATTAGATGCTTTTAAGTCCATGATCACTAAAACTTTTCGATAATCAAAACCTGATGAAATACATCACCCAGCCATATGACAGGTTATAATCCTACCCATTCCTATACCATAATTTATTTCCCCTGTATTATTTCAGCCTTTTCTTAATTCTAAGCATATACCATTTCCTAAATATGTTCAATAGCGTTAGTAGCTGAACAATATATTCCTCACTACCCAAATTTATGAAGTTCCTGAGTTCAGAGAGTGAGGCATAGAAAACAAGCTATCCAAATCAATCTGGTTCCTGATCTTTGAATATCAAGTGGCAAGAGTGTGTATAGTAAGGGATTCCTCAGAAAATTTATCTGAATCTTTAGATCCCTGAATCCAAATAGTAAAAATTTGGATAGTGAGAGATATCTGTATTTTCTCTCCTGTAGACAAAGATTATTTCATAGACTCTTCACCATTAGCCCTCTAGAAGTTTTAGGACTGAGTCAGCTACATGTCAAAGACACTCAGGAGATGTTCATACCTTGTCTTTATACCTTCCCTTCTTTATCCCTTAATGTGTCCTCTCGTCTATGTATCCTCCTTATATTTTCCCTCATTAACCCACTGAAAATTCTAATTTTCCAGGAAGCTTTTTTGGAACATCTGTTACTCCATGTTCTCTATGTAATTACATTTGCTATATTCAATTATTCAGAACTACTTTTCCATTTTAAAAACTCTAGTGTTACAAAGCCATTAAATGTCAATATTTGGCATTATCTACCTAGACTGTGTATTTCTCAGGATCTTTATTGCCATGGCATTCTCTACCATGTCCAATACAAAGCTTTGCCCAAATGCCTTTACAACTCTAATCTCAGATATTTTAAATCCTTCAGGGTTTTATGTTAGGCATATGAAATCATTTATACATTCAGACATAAAAAAATTATTAATATATAAGATTGAAGTACCATTTTTTTTTTTTTTTTTTTTTTTAGACAGTCTCACTCTTTTGCCTGGGCTAGAGTGCCATGGCCTCAGCCTAGCTCATAGCAACCTCAAACTCCTGGGCTCAAGCGATCCTCCTGCCTCAGCCTCCTAAGTAGCTGGAACTACAGGCGCTTGCCACCACGCCTGGCTAATTTTTTGTTTCTCTTTTTAATTGTCCAGCTAATTTTTTTTTTTTCAGTAGAGACGGGGTCTCACTCTTGCTCAGGCTGGTCTTGAACTCTTGCCCTCAAGCGATCCTCCTGCCTTGGCCTCCCAGAGTGCTAGGATTGTAGACGTGAGCCACCACACTCAGCCTGAAATACCATTTACTTCATTACAAACATGATTTAGGAAAGCAGAGATTTTTCAGAGATTTGGGGTTGGGGGATGTTTTGTCTTTTAGATGCTATGGATGAAAAGCTGCTAGGTAAGTAAGTTATATCCTTAGCATAAATTAAACATCTTATAGGTACATAGACTTAATCTTTAATGATATTCAGTTAGTGTAACTAACCTTTTCATTTCTGACTCATCACAGGCTTACATTCTCTTTAAATTCTGGTACTATGTAAAACTACCACCAATTGCTGAGTTCAGTAAATACATGAGGATTGCAGAACTCACAATTCAGACTAGAGTTATGACTAATAACATTACAAAAGCCAGTTATTATCCCTAATATAATTATAGGACTGAGGACAAGCTAATCTAATTACTGGCCACTTTTTCTACCCCCTCTACACACCAGGGTTATTTCAGGGAAGTATGGCAGCAGTAGCAGTAACTCAAAGGTTACCCAGCCTAGAGTTCAATAATGAATAAAGCTCAGCTACTAAAACAGTGACAAATAACCTGAATAGGCATAAATACTTAACATGGCTCCAAAAATGCCTATTTGTCAGGAAATAACCTCTGTAGCACAATGCCTGGCAGATACAAGGGCTCAATACACAGCTGCCGAACTTACTACTAGGCTAGAACCTATTTGTGGGATTAAGTGTGCCTCTGGATAATGTAACAATGGAGGTAAAAACAAAAGGGAAGGGAAATGTAAATTTAAAGAAATGTATATTTAAACATGTAAAGAGAAAAGTAATAGGAATAAAGAAAGTAGAGAAAAAACAAGGATTTAGGCAAGGCAGGGAGAATGCCTGGTGTCAACATTAACAGCATCTTAGACACCTATTTTAAATTCTCATAATCTTAAAATCAGAAAGTAATCAATTACTAACATATTGTTTTTCATTTTCACTAAAAAAACCCTAATTTTTCTTTCTTTGCTTTCATAAATAAATCTAGCCTTACTCAGACAAGAAAAAGAACTCTTCAAAATATATATATATATCTCATAAGTTATATAATACTTCCTGAGAGTACAATCAATCCATCAGAAAAAGATAACTTATTATAGCAATATTAAGTAGAATAATTACATAATAAAGTTGTATATACATGACAGGATCAAAAATAAACACCTAAATGAAATATTAAATATCTGATATATTATAAAAGCTCTAAGAAACAAAAGAGTTTTTAAGCAAAGTTTCTATATATTTGTGAAAATATTTGTTTCAAAGACCATGATTATCAATTTCACAATGCCCTTCACACATTTCATATGGAACACTTAAATGACACATTTACTGATGTTTATGCCAGCTCTAAAAAGATGCCTACCTTATTATTTCCTGAAATTCTTTCTGTTTCATTTTCAATTTCTTGTCGAATTTCATCAAAATCTGTGTAAAGCTAAAAATTATTGAAATGAAAAGCACAATATTCAAAATAAGATTAAAAGTTTTTAAGTTGAGGGAGTGTCCATATATTTCAAGGATGTCTATGGATTTGCTTCAGAGAATTAGTAAACAAATTATAATGCACACATATATTTTTCTAAGAATTTATAGTTTTTATGAGCAAAGCTGCCCGATCCCACAACAGTTAAGAATAACCAAATTGGAGACAATTGGGCTCAACTTCAAGTGTTTTCCAGATAAACTATTATGGTTAGAAATGTTACTGAGACAAGCTGTATTAATATTTTACAAGGAACAGTTGCTTCAAAATAACATAATATATTTCCAATGGTAAGAAACTAAGTTACCAACTGCTTGTACAAAATATTGTTTTCAACGTATTACTTCTTCATTATATTTGTGTGTGATTACCTTATTTTTGGTGTGAAGAAATTTACCCCATTCTTCTGCATCCACTCCTAGAAAAAGAAAAACTCATTTATTGGAAACTATGGAAATTACTTTTTATCTTTAGTTAAGAATTTAAAAAGGCAACATAATGAATTGTTATTTGTTTCTATGTTGCCATTAACTACATGTTAACAAGTGTTTTAAGATCCGCTAAATTGTATTTTTCACATTTTAAAAATTATATTATATATTTCAAAAACATGACTAACTTCAGGTAGAGTTGCTCACAGGTCTTCCCACCATTTGAAATCTAGATTTTACAAATAAATTGTTTACTTCTCTTCATGTTTTATATGTAATTATATTACAGTAAAAGTATATTCTTTCTTTTTAAACTTCATACACATAAAAGCAATTTTTCTAATGGAAGTACTCAATTAAGTTAATGGCTAAGAAGAAAAATTAAGAATTTTGAGTAATGCAAAAAGCTTGTATAACAGATTTGCATACATAACTCAAGGTAAAAATTTGCAGTATGAGAATGAAACAGCTAATTTTTCAGTTTTTTTTATTACCTATAAAGCCATAATTTGCTATTCCTTTAAAGAGCTCTTTCAGTATTATGTAGCTAGCTGCTTTGTAAATTTACATACATTTTAAAGGTGATTTTTCCCCCAGGGTGAAGACTGTGTTTTCCCTTAGAACTGGAGGTAGGAAAGAAAGAAAATGGAGGAACAGTAAAAAAAAAAAAAAACAAAAACAAAAACCCTGGTATGCATTGTATGGAGTTACCCCACTCCCTATTAGTTTCCAATCATAAGTCTGTTCCTCTTGCGCTTGCTGCAAAAAGGAAAATATATTCACTATCTGCGCTGTGTGAAATGGTCTAAAAGTTGGACAGCAAGTTTTGTTCTATTTATTCCAGAGAAACTAGAAATGTTTAATGGTAGAAAGGTAATCTAACTTTACCTCCCTCGAGCACAGCTATGTTGCTTTTGCCAAATTTAGAGAAGTTTACAATGATTTAACGTTTATCGAATAATGCATATTGGCTGCCTGAAATCAACATAAAAATGACTGTAAGATAGTCAGATAAATATTTATTGAGGAAAAGGTAGATCAAATCTTTGGTGGAATAAAGGTAAATAAAACTGGATCCTTTTTCCAAGTAAAATGCTCACCTACTTGAAGCTTAGTACCTTCTTCCAAGAAGTCTCATTGGAGGCCTGGAGTAATCTAGGTGAACAGAACTCACAAAGGCAGGTACTACATACTAAAGGAATGTTTTTAATTTACCTTAATATATAAAAGAGGCCTAGCTTCACAAGCATGTGTTTAAAAATAAAAATAAAAATAAAATACATTCATGACCAAAAAAGCTTGCATTTTGATACAATGCCAAAAAAAATAACAAGAACCACTAAAACCTGCAATCAATGTGGATAGGCAAATAAAAATGGAAGGAAAAAAAATGCACACAGCCTGTAAGAGTACATAAGCACACATGCAGGCATAAAAGAAAAAGGGCCAAAAACAAATGGATAAAGAAAACCTTTAGAAAGGTGTCTTGAGTTTTTCCATGTAGCAGGGTCTGTATTTAAAGAGAAACAGCACAGAATAAGTTTAGTGCTTATCCCTAAAATTTTGAACCTTTTTAAAAAATCAAATGTGCAGAAACCTGATCACATTTCAAATGCACATAGAATTCAATTATTCAGAATTTACAGCTTGAATTATAGGGATGTATATAATATTTTAAGCGATAGAAGCAAGGCATATTGTGTGCCATAATTTATTTTTAGAAAACAAATTTCCTGTTACAATTAGTTATGTCATCATTGTTTCTAATTCACACACAAATGGTTTACAATTAATCCACTATTCAAAAATTTGCCTGGGGTATCTGATAACCTACTATGGGAAAAGATAAATTGCCTGATTAAAAAAAAAGGATATACAAAATATACTAAATACATTTTCCAAATCTTTCAAGAGTTAATAAATATATACAAGTATTTGTCCCATTAGCTAAGACTGAGCTTTATAAGGAGATTTTCTTTGAAATATATATGGAATTAAAGAGTACACCACAGAAAGTTAACTTTACACCTTCATGGACTCAATTCAAAGGGAGACTACTATCTGTATCACAGCCCTTTATGCAGAAAGATTGATCCCACCATTTTCCATTAATTCTTATGTATAATTTTACTGCCTTTTGGGAGAAACTGATGCTTTTACAAGTAATTTAACTAAGTGGGGGTAAAAATTCAAATTATACCCAGATTTTTAAGCATTATTCTATGAAGCACATATGTTTAAAAAAAGAAAACAAATGAAAAAACTTTTGCTTTCGTTCAAAAACTTTTCTCTCCCCAAAATAAACTCTATTCTTATAAATCTCCAGGTTTCAACTAACACTGTTCACAGGTATAATGTACACTACAATTTTTGTCTTTAATCAGCATGCTATTTTTGGACTTTGTCTAAAAAGAAATCTGAGAAAAAGCTTGACTTATTTCTTACAAATATACTCTAACAGTAGAGTTCAAAATTCAAACTAAACCACTACCCCACTCTAAAACAGTTTTTTTTTTTAATTAATTTATTTTTGCAGGGGGACAGGGTCTTACTGTTACCCAGTCTGGAGTGCAGTGGCATGGTCATAGCTCACTATAACCTGAAACTCCTGGGCTCAAGCAATCTCCTGCCTCAGCTTCCAGAGTAGCTGGGACTACAGGTGTGTGCCACCACGCCCTGCTAATTTTTTTGTAGAGATGGGGGTCTCACTGTATTGCCCAGGCTGGTCTTGTACCCCTGGCCTCAAGCAATCCCCCTGCCTCAGCCTCCCAAAATGCTGGGATTACAGATGTGAGCCACTGTGCCCAGCCTTAGTTGTTTTTAATAGAAATTTAACAGAAATTTTTTTTTTACATTGGCAGAAGTAGGAGGGGACAAGATGAGAACACCGTAAATCTACATATTAACACCTCAATTATCCCACATAGTTGGCAGAATGAAGAATTACATGCTAAATAAATTTTCCTGATAATTAAATTACACATATGAAACACTAAAATATTTTAGCCAGTTTTGATGGATCTATATCTAAAACAGATTATTCTTCTCCATGTCATCTTAGAATGCACTACTTTTAACCTATTATTTGTAACTTAGGACTTTGTTTACATAACAAAGCTCTCATAGGTAATAAATCCCTATACAAAATGCAGTGATTGATTTTTTTTCTTTTTTGAAAGTTCTTCTGTCTGGTTATGTTTTCCTCCCATTTTCTTCTCTCACTGTCATGCAGTCAGGTAATTCATACTCTTCTAGGTAACTATTAATATATGTTTATCTGCTTCATGCTTTCTAATTTCCTCTGGGTTACAATGATTTATGATAAGCTAGAACTTATCCCAAGGATGAAGAGGCTCTGACGAGAGGCTAAGGAACTATCTTAGAATAGGACACCTGAAATTTAATACTCAAATTTATGAAATCTCTTCTGTGTTCTGAGTAGCTGAGCTGTCATTTTAAGTGAGTTTTTTAATTTATATATAAAAAATAAGCACTAAGCTTGGAAAAAATATATATATAAGTAAAGATAAGCCAATTTACTGACCAACCACCAAAAAGAGACATCAACAAAAATACACAAGCAAAGAGATACCAAGGAGGTGACACTTTTATAGCTAAATGTATACCCTTTTCTAACAAGCAAAATTTTATCTAAGGAAACAATACCCACATTTACAAATAGTTTCTGAGAGACAGGATATCATCTGCCCTTTCAAGGTGACTGAAGAAAATGACAAGTTAAAAGAGACCTAATGCCATACAGTTTCTTAAAGTCTTGGTTTCAGGTGTTTGGTAAATCTGTTTGATGAAATCAGTTAGTGAGGATAAAATTTAAAAAGTGTTATTCTACATATTTGAAGCTGAATCATAGGTCAATCCAAAATGACTAAATTCAAGGTTCAGAATTTCAGTAATAAAGAAATATTACAGAAATGCAAAATGATGAATAACACACCAAGAGCTACCTAATATAATTAAAAAGTTCCCACATATCCTCTGGTAGTCTACCCAAAAATATTGCTTATACTTGTTCCAGTGATTAACATTCCAGTCACTAGTAGATGCTCACGATAGGTTCCCC
This sequence comes from Lepilemur ruficaudatus, assembly GCA_963574885.1. NCBI lineage: Eukaryota > Metazoa > Chordata > Mammalia > Primates > Lepilemuridae > Lepilemur > Lepilemur ruficaudatus. The sequence continues at coordinate 7,348 of CAUYRT010051002.1, read as the reverse complement.
CCCCTTTAAAAAAAAAATTAAGTCTTCACCATGAATAGCTCCTATAGTAAATAAAGAAGAAATCAGATGCAGAAATTAAAATAACTTCAATTTCATCAATACTATAATCCCATCTTAAATCAGAATATAAGTAGAATGAAACTGCATTGAAAACAGACCTCTGCAGATAAGAAACAGACATGGTATTCTGCTGCAAAAGTAATTTAATAATTAGAGACATTTTACAGACTTTTATAAATAAGATTAAAGTCTGAGCCAAACATGGAACTAAACAGGAAGATGAAATACATTACTCTCATCAAACATTTCAAACCTCACTAATTTAAGTATGATTAACACAGGATACACATTTAATAAGTAACTTAAAATCTGCTGATAGTCACAAACAGCATTCCTTAAAATATTTTCAATTTAACCAAAAAAGAACTGCTAAAAGGACAATGCATAGTTTCTTATTAATACTACACATTTACTATTCATATAGTCCATTAAGGAGATAGTCTGAGTTTAGCTGTAAACCAATCCTGAACATGGTGGGGAGTGGAGACTGGGGAGTGTAAGTCTCTACAAATCAAAATAGTGTGTGCTATACAGATAAACCCTAGCAAGAGAAGGAGGAAAAAAACTAATAATTTAGAAATTGAAGCCCAGGCACAGTGGCTCATGCCTGTAATCCTAGCACTTTGGGAGGCTGAGGCAGAAGGATCGCTTAAGGCCAAGAGTTCGAGATCAACCTCAACAACACAGAGAGACCCCATCTCTACAAAAAATAGAAAAATTAGCTGGATATGGTGGTATGGGCCTATAGTCCCAGCTACTCAGGAGGCTGAGGCAGGAAGATTGCTTGACCCCAGGCATTTAAGGTTGCGGTGAGTTGTGATGATGCCACTGTACTCTACCCTGGGCAACAGAGTGAGATTCTATCTCACATAAAAAAAAATAAGTTTAAAATTAAAACTCTTCCCATAAATAATATTCATCTTAAAGGGCAAAAGAATCAAAATTACATGGGAAGACTAAGAAAAGGGAAGGTAAAATAACATTGCTAAGCTAAAACACAAAGTCATTTTAATTTTATTTAAAATAAAAAAAAAAACCATATTCTAAATGATTTAAGTTCTAAATCAGTGCAAATCAGTGTTTTAAATACTAGGGGAAAAAAACTTTAAAACACTCCAAAAGACACTTAAAAACTTTTTCTTTAAAATAACTGATTCCTGTTTACTGAGTGTTTCACTGGATCCTCCATTAAACAGCATTAATAACAGCTTACTAAGTGGAATTACACAAAAGGGACTATCCCCAACAACTTTACTCATGGCCTTTCAAAAAAATTACTTTTTTTTACATTAAGAAAGATGTATATTTCTCTTCATAGGACTTCTGATTTTGCTATAGCCACTAATTTCTAATTGTCTAATCAATATTTTTTAAGAACAGAGCAAAAATATAGAATTTTAAAATAATTCTTATCCCAATTCTGAAATTTACCATTTTCTTCTCCTGTTGTTTTTCGTTTATCCTCTGGTGAAACATGGACCAGCTGCAGAATGAGAGGTCTCCGGGTGACAATACCAGTACCTCTGGGAAGCAGGTCCCTCCCCACTAGGCTTTCTAGCACTGAGCTCTTTCCACTGCTCTGAAAACAGAATATACAAGAGCAAAATGAGTTTCTTAACAGATTTTTTGTTAACTCAGTAATATACTAACAAAGCAACATACAAAAAAATTTACAGTTTAAAGGAGAAATTAGTGCAGACTTTAAAAATGAAATTTAGTTATATTTTCTGTTACATGATCTTTATTTCTTTAGAAAAAATCCAAAAACAAAAATAAAAGCCCCACTCTCCCCTAATTTTCCTATCTTTTTTTTGAAGCTCCCCCAACCAGGTTTCAAAAACCTATGTTAATATTAATATACATAAAATCATGCCTATTACATGTAGATACTTTAAATGGGATAGTACTGTATATATTTTTCTCTAACCTGCTTTTATTTTTAACGTAATGATCAGGAATATCATTCCATATCAAAATATTAACTTCTGTGTTTAACAATCAAACAGGGCTGGGCATGGTGGCTCACACATTGTAATCCAAACACTTTGGGAGGTTGAGGTGGGACGATCGCTTGAAGCCAGGAGTTCGAGACCAGCCTGGGTAACATCTCTACAAAAAATTTAAAAATTAGCCAAGTGTGGTGGCATGTGCCTACAGTCTCAGCTACTGGGGAGGCTGAGGTGGTGCTTGAGCCCAGGAGTTATAGGACTGCTATAATCCACACTGCAGTCCAACCTAGGCAACAGAGCACTACCCTGTCTCTTTAAAAAATAACAATAAAAGTTAAACAGTAGTCTACTGTGTATAAAACCAAACCTCCAACTGATGGACATTTAAGTGGTTTTGGTTGTTGCTATTATTAACAACGTTGCAATGAACATACTTCTGTATCTAGAGCCTTACTCCCTTATCCCATTACCTTATTAGATTTAGTTCATTTAAATTAAATTGCTGTTGATTAAAAAACATACAGACTTAAAGCATTTATAGATCCTGCCAGACTGCACACAAGATGGCACCAAGCTATACTTCCAATAGTTTGTCAAAAGTTTGTTCAATTTGCTGCATCCCTGTCAGTATTGGGCATTATCACTTTTTAAATCTTTGCTACGTTGATAGATGAACACTGACAGCTAATTTAAATTTGCGTTCCTTTATTAATGATGTCAAGCATTTTTTTGTTTAAGGGCTCTCTGTATTTCTCCTTGATGACTGCTCAAATACTAGCGTTTTATATATTTTATTGTATGTATTTCTTAATTTTTAAGTTAGCTGTTTACCCATAAGTATTTCATTTTTTGGTTTCAGTGTTTTCCCCCAACTTTTTATTTTAAAGTTTTCAACACTACGAAAAAGTTGCAAGAATATTCATATTTTAACATCAAGTCACCCACTTATTAACATTTTGACACATTTGCTTTACATCTTTCCTTACACATACACACTTTTTTCTTTTGCTGTCCACTCTAAATATTGTGGCATGCATCTCCTAAGAACAAGGGCATTCTTCTATATATATAAAACTACAATACAATGACCACATTCAGGAAATTTAACACAGATACAATATTACTAATATACAGTAATCAAATAATATATAAACCTCTATTATACATTTTTAACGTATATGGTCTCTATTACATTTTAAATATTTCTAAATTTGCTGTTTTTCTTAACTTTGCAATATATTGTATCTTTATACAGTATATTTTTTCTGTACTGTTTTCCTTAGTCAAAACTAGTACATCTTTTAATTTAATATTTTCTACAAATGCAAAAATTCTAATTTCATCTGCTGTATCAAACAGGATGTACAGGAAGCAGATGGCCCACTCAAATTAGGTTAATTTAAGGAGGGTTTATTTACAAAGAGACTATTTACAAAGCTGTGGGGTAAGGCTTAGGGGAAACACAAGGAATAGTGCAGTTACCCAGGCTAGTAACAAGAGAGAAACTCTTCCACCCATAAGCCCCTAAGGAAGGGCCAAGACTTTAAGGAAAGTGGCACAATCAGCCCAAGGCCTCCACATACAGGAAGTGTGAGAAGGGAATAAATACCAGGACTTTTATCTCCTCCTTCCTCCAGTTCCTTGCCAGGGATCCCCATTTACAAATCCAATTATTAATAGAAGCAGGGGACATAGGGAACCATTCATGTTGTTCAGAAAGGTCCCCTATGATGGAGAACAGGAATGCTGAGTGGATCTGGAGGGTTAAATTGAAGATTATGTGACACATCTGTGAAACTGTACTTTTTGGTATTGCTAAGTTTTAGTATCCAGATTTACCCCTCTCATTAAATAAAATGAAGTGCTTTCTGTCATTTCATCTCTGTACACTAAAATAATTAAAACAACATAGCAATTTCCTCTTCTAGCTGCGCATGGTGGCTCACGCCTATAGTCCTGGAGGCTGTGGGGGAGGATCGCTTGAGGCCTCAGGAGTTTGAGATCAGCCTGAGCAATACTGAGCCCCTGTCTCTACAAAGAATAGAAAAATTAGCTGGTGTGATATAACACACATCTGTAGTCTCAGCTACTTGGGAAGCTGAGGAAAAAGGATCTCTTGAGCCCAGGAGTTTGAGGTTGCAGTGACCTATGATGACCCCACTGCCCTCCAGCCCAGGTGACAGAGACTCTGTGTCAAAAAAAAAAAAGGAAAAGAAAAGAAATTTCCTATTCTTTATGTTTGACAAAACCCATCCATAAAATAACATCTAATTTTCTTTGATTTTCAAATTTATAGGATTAATTACTCACATACTCTTAGAATTTGTTAATTTTTCTTAGTCCCAATATTTTGTCATTTTGTTCTTTGTTCTGACTGCACTTTCCAATTATTACATTGTATTGGTCAAATCTGTCTTTCATTGGTTTCGCTTTGTAATTTTTTTGTATTGTTAATTTCTTCTCTTCTGGGGTCTCTTTTTTTCCTGGTGAAAGGATGGTTTATCTGTTCTTTTTTAAACCTCCTTGAGTTGAAAGTTTTTAATTTATTTCTCTAACTCAGCTACCAACTCTCCCTCCCACTCCATACACAAACATACACCTCTTATCTGTCATCTTTTTCTTCCATACCAAGAATCATTGTTTTCAATGACAGTTTGTGACAGAATTAGAGTAACACAATTACTTATTTGCTTTTTATTTCACATTACACCCATATTCTTAAAATAATACCAATACTACCACCACCACGATTATTGAAAGTATTTTTGCATATGATCCCTCCATTCTCCTTCTCGCCCCTTTACAAAGCATAATTTCTCCTTTTTACCCCTCATTTGGTCTTAGTATATGTGCAATACAGACCCAACAGTCTTTAAATCAATGGTCTCTGGTCATTTTGACTCTCTGAAGCTTGTTCTCCAGTAGATTAGTCAGGAAGGGCTAATGAGAACAATATTCTTCACGTTCTAGCATATTCATAACAGTTTGTGACCTTTATATTTGAAAATCAGTTTGGTTATATATAAAATCTTTGGCTCATACTTTCTTATCTTAAATATGGAATATTCCATAGTCTTATCTGTCAAAGTATTGCTGTTGAAAAGAATAGTGATAATCTGATTTTCCTTCACTTATCAGGGACTTTGTGACTTCCGCCTGCATGTCTGAAAGATGTTTATTTTTTCTTTAAAGTCCAATAATTTTTCTAGACTATGTCTCAGTGTTGGTATTTGTGTCAGTGTTCTCAGGTGTGTGCTGTGCTCTTCCAAAATGTAGTGCCAAATCTGTTTTTAATTCATTAAAATTGTCTCAAATTGTCATTTTTAGTATCTATTGTGTTCCCTGGCTATGGTTTTCTTCTTTGGGGACTCCTATTGTACATGTTAGATCTTCTTTGCCTATTTCCAATATGTCAATTTCTATTAAATTCTTTTTACACATCTTTCATATTTTTTTCATTTGTTTGTTTTTTAGACACAGGGTCTTACTCTGTCACCCAAGCTGGAGTGCAGGGGCCAATCATAGTTCATTGCAGCCTCGAACTCCTGGGCTCATGCAATCCTTCTACCTCAGCTTCCCAAGTAGTAGAGACTACACGCACATACCATCATGCCTAGCTAATTTTTTTATTTTTTGTAGACACAGGCTCTTGCTATGTTCCTCAGGCTGGTCTCAAACTCGTGGACTCAAGCAATCCTCAATTCTCAGCCTCTGATGTGCTGAAGTTACAAGCATGAGCCACCATGCCTGGCCTTATCTTTTTTATTTTTAATGTCTTTCTTCTTTTCAACTTCTTTTTCTCTTAAGGTATTATCTGTTATATTTATTTATGCTTTGTTCCTTCTAATTTGGGTCATTTCCAAAATAAATTTTATTTCTAATACCTTACTGAGTTCTACCACCTAATTTTTAAATTTTTATTATGCAAATTTGATTTTTTGAAATGCCATGTTATCCTCATAATCTCTTTTGTCTTTATATCTCACGGTTTTCATCTGTTTTGTGGGCATGTCTTTCTTGTGTGCTTTCGTTTTCTACAAGGGTCTTGTTTTTCCATAAAAACTTCAATTGAGATTTGAAAACAATTATTTCATACTGCTGATTTTTGAAGGAGGCTTGCCTCAGAATAGCTATTCTAATTCCACACTCTAAACCTCATTTTTGCTGTTTTCACATAGTGTTCAAAATATAGTTTCTTGCTTTCTGAGGTATCTTGGCTCTGTTTAGTTCCCCTACTTTTAGCTGGACCTTGTTTCCTTTGTCTATATTCTTCAGGGAATACTCAGTACTCAGTTGTATTTTCAGTTCTTTCTCATTGTAAGAATTGGTCCCAGAAGAATGTGATCCTAGAAGCTTTGGTTGGTTAGTTTTAAAAGTTTCATAAAGGTGCTCCAGTCCCTTCAGACTTTACAACAGACCTTTTTCACTCACTCATTATCAGTGTATGCAAAACCCTTCCAAATTTCAGCTGGTAATCTTAAACTGGTCCTCCAAGCTTTCCAGTGATTGATTGTCTTTGGATATTTTTCAATTCAGATGTTCCACTGCTTTCCCCAATAAATTAATAGATAATAAAAATACACAGGCCCTGGAGCTGTTCAATTTGTCCCCAAGCTGCTGGCATGTAGTCAACTACTTTTCTTGTATGTGCTATCCATGTGTTTTTGGTTTTCCTATCCTATTTGTTCTGTTTTTAGGGGACAGTCATATAGATATTTAGGAAACTATTCTACCACTGCTGTTATCTTCCCAGAATCCCTAATATGGACATTTAACCTACCTAGAAATACTGACAGTAATGTTTAATCTTATAAGTTACATTATTCAGTCATAAAAAGGAATAAGGTACTGATACATGCTATAACACGGATGAACCTAAAATCCTTTCTGCTAAGTGAAAGAAGTCAGTCACAAAAGACCAAATATTATTTGATCCTGTTTATATGAAATGTCCAGAATAGCCAAATCTATAGACAGAAAGTAGATCATGTGGCTGTGTGGATGGCTGGGGCAAAGGGGAATGAGGATGGATATGAATGGATACAAAGTTTCTTTCTGGGAGATGATGTATTTTAAAATTAGTTTATGGTAACAGTTGTGCAACTCCACAAATATCCTAAATAACGTTGAATTACAGGCCAGGCGCGGTGGCTCATGCCTGTAATCCTAGCACTCTGGGAGGCCAAGGCGGATGGATCGCTCAAGGTCAGGAGTTCGAAACCAGCCTGAGCAAGAGCGAGACCCCGTCTCTACTAAAAATAGAAGGAAATTAATTGGCCAACTAAAAATATATAGAAAAAATTAGCCAGGCATGGTGGTGCATGTCTGTAGTCCCAGCT
>CAUYRT010050998.1:0-17652 GCA_963574885.1 Lepilemur ruficaudatus | reverse complement strand
TTATGTGATGGCAAAGAAGAGAGCATAGAAAACCACACAGATATGGGGTTTGTGGAAAACACACATACACTTGGGGGATATAGCATCATTCCTAGCAAGTCACTGCCCAGTTGCTAGCTCTGTAAGGGGCTTTCTCATCCCGGAAGCCTGTGGGGATGGATGTATGGACACACTGGACCTCTCCTGAGGAGAAGGGAGTGTTCTTTTATCCCAGCAATAGCAGTTGCTCCATTGGTGTTGACATATATCTAACATTAAAAACCACCCTCCGGCCGGGCGCGGTGGCTCACGCCTGTAATCCTAGCACTCTGGGAGGCTGAGGCGGGCGGATCGCTCAAGGTCAGGAGTTCGAAATCAGCCTGAGCAAGAGCGAGACCTCGTCTCTACTATAAATAGAAAGAAATTAATTGGCCAACTTAAGATATATATAGAAAAAATAAGCCAGGCATGGTGGTGCATGCCTGTAGTCCCAGCTACTTGGGAGGCTGAGGCAGAAGGATCCCTTGAGCCCAGGAGTCTGAGGTTGCTGTGAGCTAGGCTAATGCCACAGCACTCACTCTAGCCCAGGCAACAAAGTGAGACTCTGTCTCAAAAAAAAAAAAACAAAAAACCACCCTCCGCCACTGCCCAGGAAAAAGGGAAAGACTTATAAATAGTGGTCTGATGAGCAGAAAATCTGAGTCCTGGCCCCAGTGTTGCAGGTAAGGAATCTTTAACCTTAATTAAGAAAAGTCACTTTCTTCTCCCTGGGGCTCAGTTTTCTAGTCTGAAAAATGATGGGTTTTGACCAGCCACTCTTGAAGGTCTCTTTCAGTATCAACAATCTAAGATATTGGGACTTACTGTGGCAACAAATATGCAGGCAAGATTCTGTGGGATATTGACACTGTTTGTTTTTCTAGTTGGGAGATCGGAGAGACCTGGCTTTGGCAAGAGCAGCTGTCATTCCATATCACCTTTCTCAGTGAGAGTCTCATCCTATCCTCTCTCTAAACCCCTTTTCCAACTTTTGTTAATAGTTATGTCTCCTGATGTAGCACTGAAGTTCCATTTAGTTATTATTTCTTACTTCACTTTGTGTACATTTGCATCCACATATTAGGGAAGAGGAATCCACAGGAAGTAGCTGAAATGTATTAATATATTCTGTACCCTTGTGTTAACATAGCAAGTAAGCCTTGGGATTAGGAATGGGGTAATGACTGAGCCCTGTCTCACCTATGGATTACTCCTTACTGTAGGGAATGGGAATTTGGTAAAGGGATAAGTGGGGGAGGGGGAGGGATAACCATGAATCCAACAAATTTATAACTATAACCTTCAGCCACTGAGACAGTGTCCATGAGACTATTAGTGGGACATTTTCTTTAGATAAGATGGTTTATGTGAAGAAACTATATTAAAAGGGGAAGAAAATGCATAAAGGATGAATAATATCAGTAGGAGTCTCGTCTGAGCTACTGGAATTAGGTTCATAGGCTTGAAGACCAGCACTGTTTGTATGTGGGAATAATCTGTAGCTCTGTTCCGAGATAGCGAACAGCAGTCAGTTTTGCTATGTAGGGTGAGCAGCTACGTGGTATTCTGGCATTGGGTAACACAGCACAAAGGGATTGTGCTCAGTTCTGTTGGAGATCATTTATGTCCAGTCTCAGGATCTGTGTACATACAGGAAAGTTTGAACATTCCTGACAAGTTGCCATATTAGGAATCAGTTATTTACTTCTCAGATATTCCTAGACCATCCATGATTTCAAGATACTTCTCTTTTTTAAGTATTCCTGGTTGAAATTACTTATGTCCCTTCCTGATTTCCTAACCACCCTCTGTGTTTGAGTTGTGCAACATTGAATTAAATGTGCTTTCTGAAAAGAATTGGCCTAAGGCTGCCCAGTGCTTCCTGTGTTATTATTTCTGTTTCCTTTGGGTGAAAAGAATAAGTGTCATTGCCTCACAAATGATTATTTTAGAACACGCATGTTTCTAAATGTAACAGAATGATGACTGCTGTGGGTACTAAAGCCAGCTTCAGAATCCAGAGCTTCTCTTGAGACTTAATATATTTTCAAAATGAGTAGGTTATTACTGTTCTAAGAGTTTTTTTTTAAATTGAGTATTATTTAGGAACTTGTGTACAACTTCAACAGAACAGACTGACAAAGCAGCCTAGGTTTTGTTTGTAGGAAGCATAAAAGGATAAAATAAAGGCTTTATGGCAAATTATTTATAGGACCATGTAATGCACAAATTTTATTTAAGGCAATGGGTGTCAATGTTTGGTCCCAAGACCAGCATCATAAAAATCAGCTGGACATTTGTTAACAGTGAAATTGACAGGCCCTAATTTAGAACTACTTGAATCAGAAAATCTGGGGATGGAGCCCAGGAATCTGTATTTTAATAAACCCTCCTAGTGATTCTGATGCTTGCCCAGGTTTGAGAACAACTGATTTGAGGAGTCACATATGTATCCTTCTGGCCTAGAAAGAAGTTTATAGTAAATCAGCTCGGTTACTAAATGCTTAAGAACATATCTTGGCTGATAGATTCAGAAAATCAAATATTCAGCCACACAAAATGAAAATCTTTTGATCCATTTTCCAAGTTAAGGGTTCTTCGGCTTCTTGGGTTCACTCACGGCCACAAATTCCCACGAAAAACTAAAAGAACAGATCCAAATCCAGGGAAAGCAGCTAATAGGATACTTGGCAGGCACATAAGAAAACTTTTTATGTGTAGGAAGCTGAAAGCAAGAAAATACTCTTACAGAATTTATTCACAGGAGATGGGATCAAAATCAATTATTATCATCCATAGGATGCTGAAATAAGACTTTAGAATTTGTAACTTTACTTTTTGTTATTTAAAATTTATTAAGCACTGACAGTGTGGGATTCGAGTACTTTACAGAACACTCATAACCTTTGCTTTTGAGTCTTAAATTCCTTACAGAATGTACATTTTTTTGAACACAATACAATGCATGACACCATAGATTACATGAACATAGACTAAGTTCTTTTGTAGTGGAATCTTGTGAGATTTGCTGTGTTTTATGGACATCTCAGTAAGTGCTGACTAACTGTCTGGATGAAAATGGAGGCTCTTATGTGAAAATGAAATGAAAAGGTATATGCCAAGCCACATTTGTAATCCTTTAACTCTTGGACTCTGCAATCTCAACTCTACAGTAACAGAGCCATCTAATGACCACTGGGACCAATTACAAGCAGATTGTTTGGGAATTACAGTGCACTCAATTTTCACAATGGCATAATGGAACGATAACATATGCTTTGCAAATAAGCCCTTTAAAAATCATTTCTATTTAGTTTTATAATACAATATATTTATGGGACTATATATTGCTAATTTTGTTTGGCTGAAACATGCAAGGAGGCAGTCTTAGATGTTTGTGATTAGAGTTAAGTATATCACTAAATAAAATTTTAAAAATCCACTTAATGTGGCTACCTAAGAATAGTTTGTATGTGAAGGGAAAAGTAAGAGATCAGGAACCTTATTGCCTTTCTTGCAGCTTCTAATGTCATAATGATGTCCCTCCAGCTTCTTGCATAAAGGAAAACATCAGCTGGTATTTGCTGACAATACACCAAAGAATGCACACTGAAAGAAACATTTAGAAAATTTAAGAGCCATAGATCAATATGTGACCTAGAGGATTGTATTATTTTATTTATTTATTTTTCAAAGGACATAGAATCTCACTATGTTGTCCAGGCTGGACTCTCAACTCCTGGGCTCAAGCAATCCTCCTGCCTCAGCCTCCCAAGTAGCTGGGCTACTACAGCGGGGATTGTATTAATTATCTATTGCTGCATAAGAAATTACCCCACAATTTAGCAGCTTAAAACAACACACATTATCTTGCGGTTTCTGCAGTCAGGAATTCAAGAATGGCTTAGCCGGGTGGTTCTGGCTCAGAGTTTCTCATGAGACTGTAGTCAAACTGTTGGCCAGGACGGCAGTCAACTGAAGGCTCAAAGATGCTGGAGAATCTTTTTCCAAGATGGTTTACTCACATGCTGTTGGCAGGAAGGCCTCAATTCCATGCTGGCTATTGGCAGTAGCTCCTCACCACTTGGACATCTCCATGGGACTGCTTGAGTGTCTGCATGACATGTCAGCTGGTTTCTCCCAGAGGGAGTAGTCCAAGGGAGAGCAGGGAGGAAGCCACAGTGTTTTTTATGACTTAGTCTTGTGTCACACCATCACTTCTGCCTTACTCTATTCATTATAGGTAGCTCACTAAATCCAGCCAACATTCAAGGGGAGGGGAGTAGATGCCACTCTTGAAGGAAGGAACATGTAGACAGAATCATTGCCCTCTGAAGGTATCCACATCCTGATCCCCAGAACCTGTGACTATGTTAGCTCACATGGAATAAAGGTGTTGATGTAATTAAAGTTCTTGGGATAAGGAGATTATCCTGGATTATGTGGGCAGGCTCAATGTAATCACAAGGGTCCTTATGAGGAGGCAGGAGGGTCAGAGTGAGAGTGACAAGCAGAGTAGGAAACGTAATGGTGGAAGTAGGTCAGAATGATATGGCCCGAGTCAAGGAATGCATACAGCTCTTAGAAGCTGGAAAAGGCAAGGAATGGGTTCTCCCCTGCAGCCTCCAGATGAAATGCAGCCTTTTACTTTAACCCTGTAAGACTCATTTTGTATCTCTGACCTCCAGAAATGTAAGATAATAAATTTGGGTTGTTTAAACCATTGAATTTGTGGTCATTTGTTACTGTAGCAACAGGAAACTAATACAGAAATCAACGTGTTTGTGGACATATTTAAAAACCACCACAGTCCACCCTCTGGCCACAAATTATTTATAGTTCTCCCACATGCAAAATAAACTTAATCCTCTCAAGGCCCCAAAGTCTTATCCTATTATAGAATCAACTCAAAGTTCAGAATCTTATCCTTTACATAGATCCAGGGGCATAGGGGCCTTGTTGGGTGTAGTTCCTTATATACAGTTACTCAGTCAAATACTTACCTCTCAATCTGAAGTTCTGCAAACTGAAGGAAAAAGTTATATGCTCTTTTCCCACAACAACCAATGTAAGTGGTGGGACAGCCAGGATAACTGGTATAGTATAGACAATCCTGTTCTAGCAGGTGGAAATCAGGAGGCACCCAGAAGTCACTGGTTCATAGAAATTCTGAAATCCACTTGGGTACAAGTTTGGAGTTCCATATTCAAAGCCTGAGAAGAATTTTCTATGGCTTTTGGTTCTACCCTCTGGACTCATTGTCTAAGTCATCCTTTTATCACGAAAGGTCGCATGTGTTTGCACCTACATAGTTTTCTCAGGCTGCTTCCTGCTTGTAGAAATGTGGGGGTCCAAAGGCCCCCTTTTTTTGTACTCTCTTTCAGCCCAAGCTTAAAGTGTTTCTGATGATACAATTCTCTTAAAAAAATTTGTGAATCTCCTGTGACTCTTATGGGGTTTTAGTCCATGAGATAAAAGCCATATCCACAAATTTCTTTGAGATGTCTTTCTCTATGTTGGGCTTCTGCTGCAGGACAAACACCTGTTCTTCTGAGAAGCCCTAATGTTTGAATAAGAGGACCTATGAAACATACCCTTAAAATATTTAGAGGGTCTTTTGTCTGATTGAACAGTATTCTGAGGTACCACCCTTAAACACTGTGATAAAAGCCAGTGGAGCAATAAAATAGGGGAAGCCTATGTCCTTAAATTTTGGCACATAATATCAGCCCTGGAGAGACTATCTCTCAAACTCCTGAATGTGAGAGAGAAATAAAATTGTATCTTTTTAGAGACAAGGTCTTGCTCTGTTGCCCAGGTTAGAGTGCAGTGGCGTGATTATAGCTCACTGTAACCTCGAACTCCTGGGCTCAAGTGACTCTCCTGCCTCAGCCTCCCGAGTAGCTGGGATTACAGGCATGCACCATCATGACTAGCTAATTTTTAAAATTTATTGTAGAGACAGTGTCTTGTCTTGCTATGTCACCCAGGCTGGTCTCAAACTCTTGGCCTCAAGCAATCCTCTAGCCTTGGCCTCCCAAAGTGCTGGGATTACAGCCACTGTACCAGCCTCAAAACTACAACTGTTCAAGATTTATTAAGTGTCCACAATCTGTTGATCAGCACACAGGCTGAACCCATCATAATCTTTACATATTAGAAGTTGATGCATTATGAATAGGTAGAAAATGTTGCTGACTCCATCAATAGAGGTGGAGAGTGGGAAAGCAGGGGATAGAAGGTGGATTGAGGCTGTTTAAAAAAATGAAAGACATGGTCTCAACATTCAAGTTACTTTGGAATCTTTAGGGAGATAAACTATATACATTTTAAAAGTACCATGGAATTACAAGCTAATATCCCTGATGAATACAGATGCAAAAATCCACAACAAAATACTAGCATACTGAATTCAAAAACACATTAAAGGAATAATTCACCATGATCAAGTGGGATTTATCCATGGGATACAAGGATGGTTTCAACATACGCAAATCTGTAAATGTGATACATCACAGTAACAGAGGAAGGATCAAATGATCATTGCAATAGATGCAGAAAAATCATGTGACAAAATTCCATCCTTTCATGATGAAAATTATCAGTAAATTAGGTATACAAGGAATGTACCCAACACAATAAAGGCCACATATGACAAACCCACAGTTAACATACTCAATGGTGAAAAGTTGAAGGCTTTTACTTTAAGATCAGGAATAACAAAAGGATGCCCATTCTCACCACTTCTTTTCAACATAGTACTGGAAGTTCTAAACAGAGCAATTAAGCAAGAGAAAGAAATAAAAGGCTTCCTAATCGGAAAGGAAGAAATTAAATTGCTTCTGTTTGTTGACAACAAGATCTTATATCAATCACTCTAAAGACTCCACAAAAAACTGTTAGAATAAATGAATTCAGTAAAGTTGCTAGACACAAAGTTAACACACAAAAATCCGCAGCATTTCTATATGCTAACAACTATGCAAAAAAGAAAAAAAAAACCATTTACAGTAGGAAAAAAAAAACAAGACAAACAGGTGTAAATTTAATCAAGTTGGTGAAAGATCAGTATACTGACAACTATAAACACTGATGAAAGAAATTGAAGAAAACACAAATAAATGGAAGATATTCCATGTTCATGGATAGGAAGAATATAATTAAAATTTCCATACTATTCTAAGCAATCTACAGATTGAATATAGTCCCTGTCAAAATTTCAATATCATTTTTCATGGAAATAGAAAATCCTAAAATTTGTATGGAATCATAAAAGAACCCAAATAGCCAAACCAATTTTGAGCAAAAAGAACAAATCTGAAGGAATCATGCTGACTTCAATATATACTACAGAGCTATAATAATCAAAACAGCATTGCATTGGCATAAAAACAAACATTGAGCAACAGAACAGAATAGACAGTTCAGAAATAAATCCATGCATTTACAGACAATTGATTTGTGACAAAAATGCCAAGAATACACAATGGGGAAAGGACAATCTCTTTAATAAAGTGTGTTAGGAAAACTGGATATCCATATGCAGAAGAATGAAAGTAGGCCTTTATCTCACACCATATACAAACTCAACTCAAATGGATTAAATACTTAAAATGTAAGACCTGAAACTATAAAGCTACCAGAAGATATGGAAAAACTTCTACCACAATGATCTGGGCAATGATTTTTTAGATAAGACCTCAAAAGCACAGGCAGGAAAAGCAAAAATAGACAAATGGATTGCATCAAACTAAAAAGCTTCTGCAAAGTAAAGGAGACAACTAACAGAGTGAAGAGACAACCCACAGATAGAAAATATTTGCAAACCATACATCTGATAAGGCGTTAATATCTAAAATATATAAGGAACTCGACTCAATAGCAAGAAAACAAATAACCTGATTAAAAAATGGACAAAGAATCCAAACAGACATTTCTCAAAAGAAGACATACAAATAGCCAACAGGTTTGTGAAAAAAATGTTCAACATTACTAATTATTAGGGAAATGCAAATTAAAACCACAATGAGAAATCACTTCACACCTGTTAGAATGGCTATTATTAAAAAGATGAAAGGTAAGTGTTGGCGAGGATGTGGAGAAAAGAGAACACTTGCCCACGGTTAGTAGGAATGTAAGGTAGTGCAGCCACTGTGGAAAACAATATGGAGGTTCCTCAAAAAATTACAAACAGAATTACCATATAATCCAATAACAATAATCCCACTTCTGGGTATATATCCTGAGGAACTGAAATCAGTATGTTGAAGAGATAGTTGCACTTCCACGTTCACTGCAGCATTATTCACAATAGCCAAGCTATGGAATTAACCTGTACCCATCAGTGGATGAATAAAGAAAATGTTGTTTAAACACACAATGGAATACTATTCCGCCTTAAAAAAAAGAAGGAAAGTCTGTCATTTGTGACAAAGTGGATGAACCTGGATTACGCTAAGTGAAATAAGCCAGGCACAGAAAGACAAATACCACATGATCTCATGTGCAATCTTAAAATGTCAAACTCACAGAAGTGAAGAGCAGAATGGTGGTTACCAGAAGCCCACAGGGGAAGGGAGTGAATTGAGGTGAGGGGATGGCGAGATGCCGTTCAAAGCTTACAAAGTTTCAGTTAGACAGCAGGAATAAGTTTTTGAGATCTATTTCATAGTACCGTAACTATAGCTAATAATAATGTATATTTCAAAACTGCTAAGAGAGTAACTTTTAAATGTCTCACCACAAAAAAGTGAGGTGATGGATATGTTAATTATCTTGATTTAGTCATTTCCTATTGTATACATATATTAAAACATCACACTGTACCCCATAAATATATACAATTGTGATTTGTCAAGTAATAACAATAAAAGTACTAAGGAATGCCTACAAAGCAGGGTGTAAGATATAAGACAAATGAGCACAGTAGCATTACTGAAGGAATTAAATACTGTAACATTTACTGAGCACTACATATACCTTTTTGAATTCTCACAACCCTGGAAGAATGAGAAAATTGACACTCAGCGTAAGTAATTTGCTTAAGTGCACACAGTAAATACACAGTTAGGATTTGAATTGGATCGATCAATCTTTAAACCTGTGCTGTTCACGGCAACGGAGATAACGGAGAACTCAGGTTGGATTAATCCATGTGAACAAATTTACAGATATATTTATAAAGAAAAGACGCTTTAAGTCATGGGCCTTTTGGAGAAAATTTTTTCAAAACGCTCTTTACTTGGCATTTACAACTTTAGTTTAGCGAGCCCTAGAAGTGATCAATTCCACCGAACTGAATTTATACAACATTTCAGGGCCACAATACCTGCAGAAAGCCAGGAAAAATCGCGTTGTCTTTTCTTTTGCCAACATCAGTCCACCTGCAGGACGCTCCAAAAGGAAAGCTGATTAAAACAAACAAACGACAAAAACAAACAAAAGAACCAATATATCTCTTCCAAAAGGAAGCGTTAATATCCCGGAAGGCGGCCTGGGACCAATTTCAGCGAAGTAGTGGGACAAACGACCCTCGAGCTGCTGTCCGTTATTGAGTAGTAGAGGCCAACAAAGACGGAATGTATTAGAAGAAAGGGAGGCCGCGGTAGTGAAAGGATGGATAGAGCGCAAAACGGAAGTGGGGTCAAACCCCGGCGGCAGGGCCAGCGCATGAGAGAATGAACCGAGCGGCCGGAAGAGTAGCGAGCGGGTAGGATGGAGGGCGACAGGGCTGCTGGGAAGAAAGCGCGCGGAGAGGGGCGCACCGTGCCGCGGCCGGGTGAGGTCACAGGCGCTTATGAGGTGGCGCGGCTTCAGCGGTTTCGAGTCGGCGCTGAAGCGGCGTTGAGCTCAGCCGCTTCCCGCGGCCCGGGAGCCCCTAGGCGGAGGCAGCTGCAGGACCTGAGACGCCGGCCAGCGTCCCGCGTCCGCCCCGCCCGGGCTGCTCGGTGGGCGGAGCGTCGGGCTGGGTCACGTGACCGCGGGGCGGGGCCTCGCTGCGCCGGAGCTGGGAGGTTCCTGAAGGGCTGGCGGCGTGTCCCGCGGACCCGAGAGCGCCGGGTCCTCGGGCTGTGAGGGAGGGAGGGACTGCCGGGAGGCTGGTAGTGGGACCCTTAGGGGACATAGGTAGGGAGGCGAGACTAGACTTGCTGGGGAGACGGGAAGGGAAGCTGAGAGATGAAAATGCAACACCGTAGAACAAAGCAACAAAGTAGAACCGTTATGGAGCTGTGTGAAGGAAGGTTCCAGAAAGAAACAGTGAGGTGACCGAGTGGGAGAGTCAAAGGGGTGAGGGGTGACTGGGACTGATCAGGCGGTCCCGCAGAGTTGGTGGCCGTTCTGGAACGGGGGAGGTCGCGGTGGTTGGGACGGAAGCTCCCCTGCTCCGTCAGCGCGCGGCTTAGCCATCTGTTAGAGCGCTTGCTTTCACCTCGTGGCTACTTTACTTGTTTTCTTGTCTACTTACTTTCTTCCCAAAGAAGTCTTTCGCTTCCTGAGGGCTTGGGGAAGGCTCCCCAGCACAGGCACTTGGATGACGTGGCGGGTCACTCAGTATTTGTTAACCAAATACGATGATGGGGCGATGACCGGAAGTTCATTCATGGCGGGAGATGCCGCGCTGCTGTTCATGGGCGCGTGCCGTCCGCACGGCGGGGAGAGTGAGCGAGCGAGCGGGCCGCCTGGGAGGGAAGCGTGCTGTGAGAGGGAAGACGACGACGAAGTGCTTTGTGAAGGGATGTCATACGGAGTCACTTTTAAGTGAAAATGCCTTTATTTTTCTTAAACCCTTCAGCTAGTACCTTCTCGCTCTCTCTTTCCCTTTAAAGCTTAACTCCTCCTCGGGAGAGCCTAGTCCGCTGCCTGGCTCCGATTTCTCCGCCCCCGCCCTGCCCTTCTCTCTTGTACCCCAAGGACATTGCCTCAGTGGTTCCTCTCAAGGTTGTCGGCGTCCCCCATGTTGCATAATCTAACGAGTCATTCAGTACTTACCTTTTTAAAAATTTATTTTCTTTTTTTCCCCGCCAAAATTCTTACGTTGGGACTACAGGCATGCGCCACCATGCCCTGCTAATTTTTTAAATATATTTTTTGTTGTCCAGCTAATTTCTATTTTTTTTTTTTAGTAGAGAGAGAGTTCTCACTCTTGCTCAGGCTAGTCTCGAACTCCTGAGGTCAAACAATCTGCCTGCCTCGGCCTCCCGTGATTACTCATTCTTAAAGTACCTTCTTCACTTGGAATTCAGGAACCCAGACCCACCTGATTTTTCTCTTCTTATTAACCAGAGTGATCCCTTCAGAAAGGACTTAAGACCATATCATCCCTCTGCTCAAAACTTTTCAATGCTTCCCATACCTTCACAGTACCAGTGAAAGTGCTTACTATGGTCTAGGGGTCCTCCATGATCTGGCTTCCTCCCTTAACCTTTCTGATCTCCTCCTCCTTTCCCTTTTGCTCTGTCTGCTGCAGCCTCTTGGGCCTTCCCACTGTTCCTTGAACATTCAGGCTACTGCTTGCCTCGGGTCCTTTGTACTTACTTTTCTTTCTGGCTGTAATGTTCTTCCCTAAGATATTCATTGGCTCCCTACTTTAATTCCTTCAGTTCCGTATTCAAAACTCTCCCTCTCCTTGGCTACCCATTATGTTCCCTGCATCTCTCCCCCATATCACACTTCATATTCCCTTCCCCTGTTTTACTTTTTCTTTTGTACTTATTATAGGTAACATACAATATGTTTTACTTATTTTTCTATTTTATCATCTGTCTCTCCTACTAGAATGTAAGGTCTATGAGGTTAGATTTTTTTTTTCTATTTTCTTCATTACTGTATCCCCAGAGTCTAGAAAAGAGCCTCAGAGCTCATAGTAAGCATACAATACATATATGTTAAATTCATAAAGGGAGAGATGAATGGAAAGATGATTGGAGAAGAGGGATATAGCTCCTTCCGTTTTTCTTGATTGGTCCCTGAAAATTCATAGATGCATCATGGGATGAAAGAGTTGAGGAATAATTCTTTTGTCAGAATTATGGGGAAGAGACATGTTATTTTTTTTCTCTTGGCTTGGAGAAACTTATGTGGTATCTGATTCATCCACAAAATTAAGACCTGCCAACTTTTTGGTAATCAGGTCAATAAATTATGAAACAGTTATTCCTTTCAAGGTTTATTTAAACCATGCCAACTCTGCTTAGTTAGATACCTTGATGATTTAAGAACTCTTGGTGAATAGTTTAATAGGGAGGCAATTCATTCATTTATCCTTCCCTCTCTTCCTTTCTCCCTTCATTCCTCCCTCCTTTCTTTCCTTCCTTCCTTCATTATATGTGTATACATTGTGCTTGATACTGTGAGAATAATTTTAAGACTAAATTACCAGTCCCAGTTTTTAGAAATTTAGGCTATAGTTGATAGAAGAGCTATATAATGAAAATTAAATAATACAAGGAAATTAGTAATACCAGTTGAATAGTAAAGACAATAAGAACAGTGAAGGCAGTAAGTGCTATGCACAGTAGTTTAGAGATTGAATTGGTTGGAGAAGATCTAGAAGCAGTTACATAGAATGGGTTACTGGGGAGACCTGTAAGGATTCCTAATATCTGCTGAGATGGATACTTTTAACATAGCTTTATTTTTAACATACTTTGAATTCCAGGAATATTGGACATATCACATTCAAAAGTAACATATGTCAGAAATAAATACAAATGATTTTAAAGAACTATTTCTCCATTAGACAGAATGTTATTAATACTTGCAGTTAAATTTTACAATATGAAAAAGATACTGATTATTGCAACTAGCAATGTAATGTAACATAGATAGTACTGTAACAAACAGCTCATCAAATGTGACTCGAATATGAAAATTTTAGGAAAGGGGTGGTTATTGCATTTGCATAATGTGAAAATCTTTGGTTAAAACATCTTTTGTTTATAGTAGTGTTGTTTTGAGAGGCAATGTTGTATGATGCCAAACACAGCCGGCTTGGGAATTAGATTGCCTGAATTCAGATTCTGACTCCATTATTTGCTGGCTGTGCGACCTTGGGAAACTTGATCTCTTTGAGTCTTTATTTTTACCATCTGTAAAACAGGGATGACAATTTCTTTAATTTTAACTTAATTTTTTGGGTAGAGACAGGGTCTTGCTATGTTGCCCAGGCTCATCTTGAACTCCTGGTCTCAAGTGATCCTCCTGCCTTAGCCTCCCAAAGTGCTGGGATTATAGGCATGAGCCACTGCACCTGACCAATAACAATTTCTTAAAGGGTAGCTGTGAGGAATAAATTAAATAATTCTTGTCAAAGTATTTATCATAATGGCTAGCAACAGTAAGCACTCAATAACATGAGTGATTACTGCTATTTTAGCAATTCGGCTGCTCAGGGTTTATTTGAATAAATAAATATAATTGGATTTCTGTGCTTTGTATACCATTTCAAACAGGATTTCTTTACTTCTCGTATACCACGAAAGGTACAGTCAAGGAACTGAATGATCTGTGATTTATGATTTACCAACTGCCTTTTCTATCTTTTGTCCATTTATCTGTGTTTATTATACCCTAAGTGGGTGTTACACTGAAGAGATAACTAAGTGAATATAATTACTTAAGTCTCCTAAACAAACATATGATGTTTTCTTTCTCTTTTTTCTTTTTTGGGCAGGAAATCCTTTTGTACTGTTGTTCATTCACACTTGTTCATCAAGGCCTTTGAGTCCTCAAGGGCAGAATTTACTTCTAACAGAAAGATGGAAACTAAAGTACATTTATTCTGCCAGGTATTTATTCATAACAGTTTCTAAAGATTCCTTCTTTTTTTTTATTAATTTACCTCACTTGTGTAATCAGTAAGCAAATTCATAGAGTAATAAAGCTGTAAAGAACCTGCCTAATAACTGAGATGACTTTTGAGCTCTCTTAGTGGACATATATTGGACTCTTATCCCAGTAACCCACGTAGTACTAAGAGATCTTCTGTGGTTTATGAGGAGAGTATTTTTTGGGGTAAGGACTTGGATAATTTCTCAGGAGATCAAAAGATTTAAATTTATATGAGAGGTTGTAAATAATAAACGATGTGGAGTCTAACCACAAGGCAATATAAAAGATCAATTTTTCTAGCCTTCTTATCTGTGCTTCAGGTTTTTATGCCCCTTTGTCTTTTTAGATTTCCCACTCCCCCTTTTTTTGCGAGTATTGTGTCAAATAAAACAAAATCTGTCAAATGAAAACATCTGGACTTAGGAGAGACTTTATTGGAAAGAATTATTGCAAGAGAAGAAAGGGACTATTGAAATAGAAGGAGGGGGACTATTGCAATGCAGAGAATGCTGTGAGCATAAGATCTGCCAGCATCTCAAGGGTCAGGCAAAAGGGGTTTTCTTTTCCAGAGAGGAGTAAATGAGGCTGGAAAGAACCAGGTGTGGGAAAGTGGGATGAAAGAGTAGCACGATTAGATGAATAGATCAGAGAATATTTTAGCATGAGGCCAGTCTATTTTGGTCTGATTTTCAGTGGGGATGAAACAATTCAGCTAATCATTTATGAGGCAAAGAGAATTTTGATGGTCTATGTCTGGCATTGTCATAAGTAAACCAGAGGGGGCATTTGTAAGTTTTATCCTCCTTAGGGGAGGGGTGGTTTACAGTAAGCCGTTTTCCAGAACACGAAAAGGTAGGAGGATTCCTTTAATGTTCAGTTTGCTGGGAGTACAGGGCTCAGGTAAAATTCATTGTAATTGAGAGTCCTAATCTTTTAAATTTATTCTTTTGGTGGATCTGGTGCCAGTATGTGAGACATGTACCTATTCTATAATCTAAAAAATAATTTCAGAGATTCTTGATAAGTACTGAGATATGTACTTTATATCATATATATTTTAAAATTTGTTCCACCTTTTTATGTTAGTACTTTGTTGATTTTGTATTTTTAAACTGATTTTGAAGATGAATTCTTAAAAAATAAATATTAAAATATCATACCAGTTTGTTTTCCTTAGGCTATATAATTTATAATTCACAAATGGTTTACTTTTAACCATAGGGTTTCAGAGATTCTTTTCTTTCTTTTTCTTCTGTGTTAGGTTCTACTTACTATTTGACTGTTCACATACACCTAGTCCTTGGCAACAGGTTTTTATATCCCTCTGTCTTTTTAGGTTCCTCACCCTTTTTCCCCCCTGCTTTCTATTTTTGGTCATTTAAAAAAATCTCTCTAGGAATCCTTTCGTCATTTGTAATACACATCTCATTAGGGCAGCAAATCAAATGGCTGTTTTGAAACAAATTGTTAAAGCTGTGCCCTTACTGTAAGACAAATATGTGCAGATTTTAAGAGTCACTGAAGGCCGGGCGCAGTGGCTCATGCCTGTAATCCTAGCACTCTGGGAAGCCGAGGCAGGCGGATCGCTCAAGGTCAGGAGTTCGAAACCAGCCTGAGAAAGAGTGAGACCCTGTCTCTACTATAAATAGAAAGAAATTAATTGGCCAACTAAAAAATATATAGAAAAAAAATTAGCCGGGCATGGTGGCAAATGCCTGTAGTCCCAGCTACTTGGGAGGCTGAGGCAGAAGGATTGCTTGAGCCCAGGAGTGTGAGGTTGCTGTGAGCTAGACTGACGTCACGGCACTCACTCTAGCCCGGGCAACAGAGTGAGACTCTGTCTCAAAAAAAAAAAAAAGGAGTCACTGAAATAGTTCCCTGAATTTCCATCTTACACAGAAATAGAGATTTTCTCTAAACTTCCTTGGCATTCTTTATAAATTACTTGTGTAATCTTCAGGGGCACCTTTGGGTTCAAGGGCTCAGGGGTTAAAAACTTATGCACCTTATGCTGGGAAAACTGGATATCCATATGCAGAAGAATGAAACTAGACCTTTTCTCCCTCCATATAAAAATGTATTAAAGACTTAAATCTAAGACCTGAAACTATGAAACTAGTAAAAGAAAACATTGGGGAAATGCTTCTTGAATAATACCCCCAAAGCACAGATAACCAAAGCAATATTGGATAAGTGGGATCACATCAAGCTAAAATCTTCTGCACAGCAAAGGAAACAATCAACAAAGTGAAGAGACAACCCACAGAATGGGAGAAAATATTTGCAAACTACCCATCTGACAAGCGGTTAATAACTAGTATATATAAGGAGCTCCTCCAACTCAACAGGAAAAAAACCAAATTATCAGATTAAAAAATTAGTAAAGGATCTGATTTTTTCTATTTGAGACATTTTTCAAAAGAAGACATACAAATGGCCAACAGGTATATGAAAAAAATGTTCAACATTGTTAGTCATCAAAGAAATGCAAATCAAAACGAGATATCACCTCACTCTTAAAATGGCTTTTATCAAAAAGACAGGGAATAAAGAATGCTGGCAAGTGTCAGGGTGGAAGGCTCACCAGCTACTCATGTGGTGGGTGGAGAAAGATTTCTCATGCAGAGATTAGGGTATATAAAAGTAAAAAGTTTACTTATTTTTCTAAGAAAGAAAGGAGAGAAAGAGAGAGAAAAGGAGGGAGTGGCCATGGCACACAGAGAAAGGAAAGAAGTGCCAACCAGCTGAGGAAAAGCTGTTTAGAGTTTTTAAAGGATAAAAATGGCTTTTTAGCCCCTTCTGCTTCAGCAGACTGGTAACAGAAGTGGCTGCAAAGCTGTTGCAGGTGCTCTTTATTTTTTCTCTTTTCTCTGTGAGGCCAGCTTACCTGAGTCCTTGAAATGGCAGGAACTGAGGCAGAGAGCTGGAGTGAGGAGTTTGCAACCCTACTGTCCTCCTAGGGCTCTTCAAAGCTGGGAAAACAAAACTCTTAGAGATAGCGCGTTAGGCCACAGGTGTTTTAATTAAAACAAAACAAAGGGGAGTAGTTGTGAGTTTTCTCTTCCAAGGGGCAATTTTGTGCTATGAGTTTATTTCTCTAACTTTCTGTTTATTTTCCTTTGTTAGATAGGTTATTAGTAAGGCCACCTTTCAGCAAGGATGTGGAGAAAGGGGAACCCTCATACACTGTTCGTAAGAATGCAAATTAGTGCAACCACTGTGGAAAACAGTATGGAAGTTCCACAAAAACTGCAAATAGAACTACCATATGACCCAGCAATCTTGCTGAGTATGTATCCAAAGGATGGGAAGTTAGTATATCAAAAAGATATCTGGCCCGGCGCAGTGGTTCACGCCTTTAGCACTCTGGGAGGCCGAGGCAGGCGGATCGCTCCAGGTTAGGAGTTCAAAACCAGCCTAAGCAAGAGTGAGACCCCGTCTCTACTAAAAATAGAAAGAAATTATATGGACAACTAAAAATATATAGAAAAAATTAGCCGGACATTGTGGTGCATGCCTGTAGTCCCAGCTACTCGGGAGGCAGGAGGATTGCTTAAGCCCAGGAGTTTGAGGTTGCTGTGAGCTAGGCTGACGCCATGGCACTCTAGCCCAGGCAACAGAGTGAGACTCTGTCTCAAAAAAAAAAAGATATCTGCACTCCCGTCTTTATAAAAACACTATTCACAGTAGCAAAGATATGGAATCAACCTAAGTGTCCATCAACAGATGAATGGATAAAGAAATTGTGGTATATATACACAATGGAATATTATATGGCCACAAAAAGAATGAAATCCTGCCATT
>CAUYRT010050997.1:0-14850 GCA_963574885.1 Lepilemur ruficaudatus | reverse complement strand
CCCGGCTAATTTTTTCCATATATATTTTTAGTTGGCCAATTAATTTCTCTCTATTTATAGTAGAGACGGGGTCTTGCTCTTGCTCAGGCTGGTTTTGAACTCCTGACCTTGAGCAATCCGCCCGCCTCGGCCTCCCAGAGTGCTAGGATTACAGGCGTGAGCCACCGCGCCCGGCCTTATTGTATTTTATTCTTAAGGAAATAAGTATTTTTTCATTAAAAAAATGAGTAAACCTCTTGGACTTGTTGGAAAGGGAAGGGAATTAGCAATGATTGAGCTCCTGTTTTTGTGCTAGTCTCTTGTTGAGAAGCTTAGTGAATTTTTCTTTTTTTTTTTTTTAGAATTTTTTCTTAATGTATACGTGTGGCATTTGGATAAATAGCACAATCAGAATATTAATATAGTTTGTTTCTGTGTCTGTATTTCCCATTGAACCATGAACTCCTTGAGAGTAGAATTTTTACCTTGTTGTTCCAGCCTTTGTTGAGATACTGATTCTGACAATTATTACTACTAATTTTAATTTTTGAACAGCTAATGTATTTGGTTAAAAAAAGTTTTAATATACAAAGATATATAGCATGAAAAGTCTTCCTTCCTTCTCTCTTATTTACCCAATACCCCTTCCTAAAGTCATTTGTTATTTTTTTAAAGCCCTGTACTAGTCACTGATTAAACAGTTGTTTGATTGAAGCATATGTAATAATGCTTTTTGAAACTTTTGATACAATCTTTACAAATGGTAAAAAGATACAGAATCACATAATTTGCACTTATGACAATTATCTGAACCTAGTCTTTATAATATAGTGTCATTAAAAATAAAATGATTTGGTGGCTGCCAGAAGTGCTGGCTGAAAGAGGTGCAGCACCGTTCCTCAGTTTACCCCAGTGCCTTGGAGACCTTGGGCAAGAAGCTGAAGAGAAATGGCAAGTGAAACTATTCAGAAACCAAAGGATAGAGAATGTGCTACCTAAATTCCCACCTAAAATGTGCTATTGAGCTCAAGTTAAAACTGCAGTAAAACTATTTGACTTGACTGTTTTTATAAACTAGCTATTTCGTCTTTATAAGGAAATATCCAAGGTCTGTATTTTAAACCTTAGTTCAATTTGTTCATGTTTCTGCCACAAAATAGGACCTCTGACTGTGTATGTGAGCGTGTACATGTGTGAATACTTTGCCAATGATAAAATCTGTATTTGTTTTTAAAGGATGCAGTACGGAATTCTGTATGTCACACAGCAACAGTTATAGCAAACTCTTTTATGCACTGTGGGACTACCAGTGACCAGTTTCTTAGGTAAATATACTTGATGATTTCCACTTTGGTTTTTTTTTTTTTTCCACTTTGGTTTAAAATCGTCTTTAACAGAGAATGTGTTGACATTGTTCCCTGGATATGGAGAGCTTTCCCTACTGACCCAGTCTTGAATTCTGAATTATATTTTTGCTATTTTATATATTTTTTATTGCATATGCCTACTTGTTTTAAGGTGAAATTAATTCCTTTATTAGTTAGCTTGATTATAGGCTTTTGAAAGAAATATATTAAGCTCTGAAAATTTAATATAATGTTGCTTTTGTTCATAGTGGAATTACATATCATGCATTAGAAAAATCCTCAAAATATTAAGAACTTAGGAGGTAAAATAGAATCAGCAGTAACTTGAGAGTCACAAAATAAAATGATTTGAAAGGGTTCAAGGTAAAATTTTAATGCTTTTGACCTTAGTGTCAAAAAGCTTTATGGAATTCGTTTATTTTGTAATAGCATTACTAAGTTTTCTTTTCTTACAGAGATAACTTGGAATGGTTGGCCAGAGCTACCAACTGGGCAAAATTTACTGCTACAGCCAGTTTGGGTGTAATTCATAAGGTAATGTGTATTGATTGGTATGAACAGGCATCAGAACAGAAGCAATTTTTCTGGGGTTAAGAAAAAATAAAAGTTTATAATTCATTGACAAGTACATTTTGTTAAGTCAGATCAGTCATCTTACAGGGAAGGATAAAGTAAATAAGATATTAAAATACCTATGTGTATGTTTGTTTTTAATACAAAGTAGAAATCCTTTTCCTATGAAGACTTTCTAAGCCATTGAAAGGATGAATGAAAATGTTATTTGATGTGTAAGATGAATCTGGGCAAATGTTATAAAACAAAGGAAAAAAACTGAAGCGTTTGTGATATTTTCTAACCAGGATATGACTGGGTCTCTTAAAGGCTGTCCTTTCATTTGAGTGATAAACTTGTATGGGAGAGAGCCCCACTACTGCCTTCTCTTTCAGCAAGGGATCGTTCTGGGGGAAAGGAAGTAATCATAGAAAATGTTATGTCTTTTGTCTTCTTATTTTCTCTTACTGACATCTTTGTCGTGACTCACACTTACAGGGTCATGAGAAGGAAGCATTACAGTTAATGGCAACATATCTTCCCAAGGACACTTCTCCAGGATCAGCCTATCAGGAAGGTGGAGGTCTCTATGCATTGGGTCTCATTCATGCCAATCATGGTGGTGATATAATTGACTATCTGCTTAATCAGCTTAAGAATGCTAGCAATGATGTAAGTACTAAAATGGAAAACTAAATTTCCATTACTTAAGAGACCAAGAAAACATTATATTTGCCGAAGTATTTTAGTGAATGGAGATTTTGTTGGATTTGGGAATGCCCAAAACAGAACTATTCTCATAGTTGTTTTTTTTTTTTCTTAAGGTAATTTCCTTCCCCTCTCTGTAAGCTAAAATTGTGTGTGGTAAGCAAAACAAAGCAACAAGTACTTGTAAAACATATGTTATATTCCCACACTTCAGAGTCTTAGAATAACTGTAAGTGACCTTAGTTTCCATCTAATCTAACCCTAATATTTTATAGGAAACTAAAGCCCAAAGAAATTGTATATATTCTCTCAGAAATAAGAATTATTGCTTGTTTTATCTGTGACAAATTTTTTTTAAAATAAATCTTTTGGAAAAACTTAATTAGCCCTTTTCTTATTTTAAGGAAACTTAAAATATAATGGGATTTTAGACTTTACCTTTTATGTTAGAATAAACTCTTTTAGTAGAAGGCTATCAGGAGAGTAGCTGAGTGAGCCAGACAACCTTATACTTCAGTAGAAAGATTGAAGCCAGTAGGATGATCTTTCTCAGTTAATGTTTTCCCCATCCACAAACTTGTGTACATGTACATACATCTTTACCTCATTTCCTCTGATCTCAAGTAAAAATTCTCTAATCTGGCAGAGTTTATGGTTACAAAAAACAACAGCAATATACAGCATTAGAAACCCCCTCCAACTAACTTAAACTAGGAGTTTATTGGAAATAGCTTGTACATTAATAATTAATAGAAAAGCAAATGAATCAGTTTTCACAAAGGTTAAGAGCCTTTTGGTCATTGTGTCATTCCACTTAAGAAAGATTAAAATTCCAGAGAAGGAGCATCCTGTTGGCCTGGCTTGGGTTATAGGCCCACACTTTGGCTGGGGGAAGGTGGGAGCTTCTTAAATGACAGTCCTCCCAAGACTAACCAATGGGGGAGGAGTATTCCCAAAGTAAGGTTGGGGTGCTGTTACCAGTAATAGGATACTATGCATTCAAAATTGACAGATAGCCACTGAAGTCTCCTTTTCAAATGAAGATCAGCTTTGTGCTCTTTCTCCCACTTTTTTCACAACCATGCTCTATTAAATAAACCTTCTCCTCTGTTCGTAGCTTCTCCTTCTATACTGCCTCCTTTCCTTCAGCCCATAAGCATCCGCAGGTCTCACCTATCCTTGAAAAAATTCTTTCCTTGACACTTGTATCTCCCTCTTCTTTGTTGTCCAGCCTTTTTCCTCTCTTTCTCATGTAAACTTATGGAAAGAGAGTTGTACTCCATCAACTTTTTTCTCCCATTCACTTCTCAACTCATTATTATTTTTTTCTTTTTCTCTCTTTAATTTTAATTTTTTTTTCTTTTTCTTTGTTTTCCTTCTTTTTTCTTTTTTATGTATGGGGCAGGGGGACCACAGGTGGACATGTGGGGCAGGCGGGGGTCAACTCATTATTATTTTGTGACAGCAAGCATCATTCTACTGAAACTGAAATTGCTGAGGTTACCACTGACCTCTTGATTATCAAATGCTTTGATAATTATTGCTGAGCCAACCTCTGCATATTTAATATCAAAATATATTTTGAAATTAGAATGAAAGCTTGGATTTTAAGTACAGTGTACCAAATCAATGGAGTCAATGTTTTTTCCCTAGATTGTTCGGCATGGTGGCAGTCTGGGCCTTGGTTTGGCTGCCATGGGAACTGCACGCCAAGATGTGTATGATTTGCTAAAAACAAACCTTTATCAGGATGATGCTGTGACAGGTAAGCATTTCTTTCTAAAGACAACAAACTTTAGTATTGATTAATGTAACTGTAATATTTATTTTCTGCCTATATTTTGTAGCCTTTTGCAATTCTAATGGATTTCTCTACTTGAAGAGGGAGTAGATTTTGCTCCATTTGTCAGACTTATCTTTTAAAAACATGTTTTGTGATATATATAGGCTTCCCAAAATAGTATATCTTGTGTGTCTGCTTGTATAATTGGATTTTTGCACATAGGATTTATTAGAGTGATCTACTTTTATTATCTATATTGCTTATTGATAATGTAGAAAAATGTTGTCATAATGTCTTTGAAATTACTGTAGGATTTGATGGTACATTCTGTCAAAAGTTTAAAAGGAAAACAACTATAAATCTATGGATGTACTTCCCCAGAAAGCACCCTCCTTTTATTTATTTATTTATTTATTTAGGTCTTATCTGTGTATGAAAGTATCCTTCTTTTTATTAGATAGTTTGAAAAAATGCTATCAGAAGGTAATGGTTCTTTGGTAGTTAATGCTAGTAGGTGGTACTTTCAATTAGATGTTTTATTAACTTGAGTTACAAATACAACTCTTAATAATGTTTTACTCTTTACTTGTTAGGGGAAGCAGCTGGCCTGGCCCTAGGATTGGTTATGTTGGGCTCTAAAAATGCCCAGGCTATTGAGGACATGGTTGGCTATGCACAAGAAACTCAACATGAGAAGATTCTGCGTGGTCTTGCAGTTGGCATTGCATTAGTGATGTATGGGAGGATGGAAGAAGCTGATGCTCTCATTGAATCTCTCTGTCGTGATAAGGTATGATCACATTTATCCTCTTTTCCTCTGTATCCGTCACTCTCCAATTATCTATGGCATGTAAAAAACACTTATCTTCACTGGAAATTAACTTTTTTCCCATCAGAACACTTAGATGCTTGTCCATGAAACTTCTTGCAAGATATATAAAGCCTAATAAAGAAAAACACTGATCAGAAGAGGTGAATGGGAGTAATTTGAGGGTTTTAACTTTAGCCCCAGTGTCAGATCAGTGATATTCAGATAAACAGATCCAGAATAGTTCTTTAGGAATTTAAAAGTTAATCATCTTTTAGAAGTAATGTTTTTGAAATGATTTTATAGTTGTTTTATAAGATACAAAGTTCACTTCATTATTCTTTCATCAGAAAACAGTATGAATCTCTATACTTATTTATTTAAGTGAGGTTTTTTCCATTGTCTTTTGTTGTTTTATAATGATATTGTATATAATAGGTCATCAGTGATAAGTAATGCTGTCCTGTTTAATCTGATTTAAAAGAACCGTTGCTATAGTTTATTGATAAAATTGCTAATTAATTTGTTCATTTATTAGACTTCATATCTCTTTGACTCAGCGGCCAGTGCGCAGGAATTAAATGAAAAGGTAAAAATCAGAATGTGGAATTGGAAGCCAGCTTCTTTGTTTGATATGTGGAAGTTGACTGCCATAGGGATGGATGTTAGTATTGACTTGAGCTTTTATTTCTTAGAAAGTATGAGGCAGGACAGGAATATTGCACAGAATATTGGGAATTAAGAGCAGTTAATTCCTTCTATATTAGAGTCTTTTATTTCTCTATTCATTTAGAAAACTACCAACTACAAAAGAGTTCTCCTTGAGTTCATTTCCTACCTAAAACCAGCTTACCTGGTGGATGCCACTATGCCTGTTAGACTGTAAAAGTCACTGTTTAAAATGGTATGTTGATGATTAATGTTGAATTACTCTTTCTTAGGACCCAATTCTTCGACGGTCTGGGATGTATACTGTAGCCATGGCCTATTGTGGCTCTGGTAACAACAAAGCCATTCGACGCTTGCTACATGTTGCTGTAAGTACACTGACCTTTCTTGGGAATGGGGTAGAAGGGAAAGTTTGCAGATGGACAGTGTCTAGGTGACTGTAGCACCCACACCACATGACCAACATCAGTGGTTTCAGATTGAGATTCTTATTTATTGGACACAGTAGGCCATAACCTAGTACTAAGTTCACTAAACTTTTCAGAAGGATATAGGACAGTATAACTGTGTCTCTATGAATGGAAGTCTTTAAAGCCATTCAGGTGCAACTTCTGAAACCCCACTCCAAGGGACCACCCTCATTTCTAAGGGATGAGATGATGTGAGTGTGTGAAACGACCCTAGGATAGGGAAATCTAATGAACAATAGGAACCGTTTCTTTTTATAACCAGTGAAGTTGGTTTCCAGGTATCCCTAAGGGACATGCTCTATTACAAAAGACAGCACCGCACAGGAAAGCCAATGCCTATGCTTTCCAAAAGGCTTTCTCCACTCATGGACCTTTTAATACAGGTGTAGTTTTATCAGCAGTAATCTTGCCTGGCCACACAATAGACATTCCACATAAGTTTTTACTCAGTAGTTTTCTATCATCATGGTTCTGTGAGAAGGTAAATCAAGGGCACCTTCCTTTGCAGAAAAGCTTACAACTGTTATTAACTCCTTTTTCCCAGAGATGATCACATCCCCAATATTAGTAATTTTTCCTTTATCAGTGCAGTATGTGGTGTGTTGTAAATGCTTATATTGTGCTTGACGTATTTTTTTGGAAACAACACTGAAGGAATTGTTAGATTTTCAGTGTACCCCATAAAAGCTATAATGCAGCTGAAATAGTCTTAAGTAGCCTTGAATCTTAAACTTTACCAAGCTTTAAAGACTTCTCAGCCCTAAAATGAAATTATCCAATCACATTTTCTAAATTGGGGAAAGACTTTTTAGGCCAGGCGCGGTGGCTCACACCTGTAATCCTAGCACTCTGGGAGGCCGAGGCAGGAGGATCGCTCAATGTCAGGAGTTCAAACCAGCCTGAGCAAGAGCAAGACCCCGTCTCTACTAAAAATAGAAAGAAATTAATTGGCCAACTAAAAATATATAGAAAAAATTAGCCGGGCACGGTGGTACATGCCTGTAGTCCCAGCTACTCAGGCGGCTGAGGCAGAAGGATCGCTTGAGCTAGGAGTTTGAGGTTGCTATGAGCTAGGCTGATGCCACGGCACTGTAGCCCGGACAATAGAGTGGGACTCTGTCTCAAAAAAAAAAAAAAAGACTTTTTAAAAATATGTGTCTTTATTTTTTTGAATTTATTTATTATGGATTTAAGGTGTGCAACATGATATCCATATGCATAATGAGGAAAAAACATTCTATTAAGAAATAATATATTAATGAGGTCTAATATACATCTGAATGATGTGGACCTCATTATAAGTTTAGTCTAGTAATAGAATGTGTGGTATAATATAATCATCTTAAAACCTTTTCCTTTAGGTAAGTGATGTTAATGACGATGTCAGGAGGGCAGCAGTAGAATCTCTTGGGTTCATTCTATTCAGGTAATAATTTCTAACTTCTGGTGCTATTTATATTCCATTTCTTTTTGTCATTGGTAACTAAACAGAAACTAAATACCTGAGGAATATATCTAGGTTCAGAGTGAGAACAATTTAACAATAAGATTAATACTGTTCATCTGAAAAAAAGTATGTCCTGGTATTCTGAGAACCTATTTGAGAAGTGGTAAAACAATATAATTATTTCTCTTTATGTTTACATAGCATTCTGCTTATTAATTTAATTTTTTAAATCCAAATAACTCCTCTTTTTATGTATATTGGTAATTCAGATGGGATGTTATCTCTTACATAGGTTTGTAAAGTTTTTGGAGCTGTTTTAATAAGAGTAAAAGGTAATAGGTCTTGTTTAAATGCAAAAGGGTGAACATTTTGCAGATTAAAGAAAATTATTTTGGATTTACAGATGTGGAAATGCCCTGGGCAATATAATACAGTTGTGTTTAAGAAGGCACACTCTAAACCAATCTGCCTGGGTTGAATCCTGGTTCAGCTTCTTACTAGCTAAGTGACTTTGGGCAAGTTATTCAACCTCTTTGAGCCTTAGTTTGTTTATCTGTAAAATAATAGTATATATTTGAGATTTTTTTGATGATTTTTAAATGATAAATTGAATTAATATATCTAGTGCCCTTAGAACATTGTCTGTAAGCACTACCTAAGTGTGTGTTTATATGGGTAATTGTAGTGGTTGTAGTTAGGGTGGTGGTGGTGGTAGTGCATGTAGTGGTACTTCTTCTAGTAGTTCTCATTACTGTCCACTAAACTCCAATCTCAAATCTCAGTGTTTCTTTTAGCCAAGGTACAGGCACACCTCATTTTATTGTGCTTTGCTTTATTGTACTTTGCATATACTGCATTTGTTACAAATTGAAGGTTTGTGGTGACCCTGTGTTAAGCAGTCTGTCACCACCATTTTTCTAACAGCATGTGCTCACTTTGTGTGTCTGTGTTACATTTTGATAATTCTCTCAATATTTCAAACTCTTTCATTATTATTGTACCTGTTATGGTGATTTGTGATGAGTGATCTTTGATGTTACTATTGCAGTTGTTTTGGGGGCATCACCAGCTGCGTCCATATAAGATGGTGAACTTAATTGATAAATGTTGTATGTGTTCTGACTGCTCTACCCGTCAGCCATTCCCCTGTCTCTTTCCCTTTCCTCAGGTCTCCCTATTCCCTGAGACACAATAATATTGAAATTAGACCAATTAATAGCCCTACAATGGCCTCCAAATGTGAAAGTAAAAGGAAGAGTCGCATGTCCCTCACTTTAGATCAAAAGCTAGGAATAATTAAGCTTAGTGAGGAGCTGGGCACGGTGGCATGCACCTGTTGTCACATCTACTTGTAAGGTTGAGGTGGGAGGATCTCTTGAGCTCAGGATTTCAAGGCTGTGAATTGCACCACTGCACTGTAGCCTGGGTGACAGAGCAAAACCCCATCTCTTGAGAGGGGGAAAAAAGCTTAGTGAAGAAGCTATGTAGGCCAGTAGCGAGGCCTCTTGTACCAAACAGCCACATTTTGAATGCAAAGGAAAAGTTCTTGAAAGAAATTAAAAGTGCTACTTCAGTGAACATGAATGGTAAGAAAGCAAAACAGCCTTACTGTTAATAGGGAGAAAGTTTTAGTTCTGGATAGAAGATCAAACCAGGCACATTAATTCTGTGAAGGCTGAGAGGGGTGAGGAAGCTACAGAAGAAAAGTTTGAAGCTAACAAAGTTTGGTTCCTGAGATTTAGGGAAAGAAGCTGTCTGCATAACATAAAGGTGCAAGGTGAAGCAACAAGTACTGATGCAGAAGCTGCAACAAGTTATCCAGAAGATCTAGCTAAAATAATTGATAAAGGTGGTTACACTATAACAGATTTTAAGTGAAAATGCAACAACTTTCTTTTGGAAGAAGATCCCATCTAGGACTTCCATAACTAGAAAGGAGAAGGTAATGCCTAGCTTTAAATCATCAAAGGACAGACTGGCTCTCGTTTTTCTTTCTTTCTTTCTTTTTTTATTATTACTATTTTTTTGCGTTAACAGTACTGCCCTCACTATTTGTTCATTGGACAGCAGTGCTACCCCAAGAAAAGGATGGTTAAGACTGACTTGAAGCCACTGCTCTTTTACCATTCCAAAAATCCTAGGACCCTTAAGAATTATGCTGTATTCACTCTGCCTGTGCTTATAAATGGAACAACAAAGCCTGGATGACAGCACATCTGTTTACAGAATGGTTTACAGTGGTTTACAGTGGTTTACTGAATTTTTTTTTTTTTTTTTTTTGAGACAGAGTCTCACTCTGTTGCCTGGGCTAGAGTGAGTGCCGTGGCGTCTGCCTAGCTCACAGCAACCTCAAACTCCTGGGCTCAAGCAATCCTTCTGCCTCAGCTTCCCGAGTAGCTGGGACTACAGGCATGCACCACCATGCCCGGCTAATTTTTTCTATATATTTTTAGTTGGCCAATTAATTTCTTTCTATTTGTAGTAGAGACGAGGTCTCGCTCTTGCTCAGGCTGGTTTCGAACTCCTGACCTTCAGTGATCCACCCACCTCAGCCTCCCAGAGTGCTGGGATTACAGGCGTGAGCCACCGCGCCCGGCCGGTTTACTGAATATTTTAAGCCTACTGTTGAGACATACTGCTCAGAAAAAGAGATTCCTTTCAAAATATTACTGCTCATGGACAATGCACCTAGTCATCCAAAAGCTCTGATGGAGATGTACAAGAAGGTTATTGTTGTTTTCATGCCTGCTGACACAACATCCATTCTATAGCTCATGAATAAAGTGATTTTGACTTGCAAGTCTTATTTAATTTAAGAAATACCTATCCTAAAGCTATAGTTGCCATGGATAGTGATTCTTGAACATTGATTGTGAACTAGTTATGGGATCATCTCCGTAATATTCCAGATAGGAAGTCATCCAGCTACAGAAAACTGTAAAATATTTTCTTCCTATTGTGGATAAAAATGTTGAACTATTTTATTCAAGATAAGAACAAAATGCAGACCCATTTAGCATGTTAATAGGTTTCTCCTTAACATTAGTTTTCTTGAATGAGGTTCAACTAGATACTAATCTCCTTCACTGTGTTATCCTCTAACCCTCCTTTCTCCAACTTACTCAAAAGACACTAGAGAATCTTCACTAAATGCTAATAATATAATACCCAAATCTACTAGTCTGGCACCTCTGAAATAGATTATGTAATTAGTTGAGTATGATTGTTTCTTATGTGACACTTTTCATGGAAATGTCAGGTATTGATTGAGGTCTTTTCTAAAGTCTGATAAAACCTGTGTGTATTAAGCTATTCTGCATTTTTTTTTCAAAAGATCTGCAACAGACTCCAAACTTAATTTCTTGATCTCTATCTCTTCATTTCTCTTTTCTCTCCAAATACTTTGCCACAGTCTTTTTGTACCTTTGCCATTTTGTTTTTCTTCTAAAATTTGGTTCATAATTACATCCATAAATTTGTTCTGTTTTAGGGAGGTAATTCATTTAGCTTCAAGACTTGAACTCATCTCAGGCAGCTAGCTTCTTTATCTGTTTTGCATTTTTATCAGTCTTTTTATCTTTCTGGGTCTAAAAATCATTCTCCTTGAGCGAAAAGATGGAAGCAAAGTAGAAGTTGATTCCTTCCTGTCATCTTTGCCATATCATCCAGCCAAGCTGTGACCCTGACCTTTCCTTGCTGTAGAGTTTGGACATCCTCGAAAATGAAAAAATGGTTTGTCATTGTCATCCATAGTGGGTTCTTCCTTAAAATTGATATCAGGAACTAGATAATTTTAGTATGGAAACTATATTCTTCAGGTGTACCCTTAGTGACTCTTGGGTTGTGTAAAGAATCCTCCTACTCATGTTTGTCTCTTAGGTGGTTTTTTTTCTTCATTGTCACCTGTTAATTCTTCCTATGACTCAGTGACTTTATATTCATATCAATATAAGTCAGTGGCCTTGTGTATATATTCTGCAACGTTGGAAATTGATGGGCTTTATGAAACTATTTTTCTTCCATTTTTAAAAGTACTGACAGTACTTTGCTTTCTAATAACAAAATTTGTTTCTGCCCTTATATCTTCTGTAGCTCACACATGTTAAATTCTCAATTTCAACAGCAGATGTCTTCCATGAGCTGTTTTTAGGTTTTGCTAAGCTCTCTGCTACCTAGCATAGTCAAATACAACTAGTGAGTTGTTTATGTGCTTGCTACTCCTAAGGGACCATTCTGAGTTCTCTTATCATAATGTGATTCTTTAAGAAGTAGGAACTGGGAAAGACTTTAGAGATGATTTTGTTTAAAGCTTATTTTATAGCTGAAAATTAAATATAATCGACTTATTTAAGGAGAATGGAGTTAAATCAGGTTCTTTAATTTTTAAAAGTGGAAACAACTTAGAAATCAACCAATATTCTCATTTTTTTAAGATAAGGAAATTGAATTCCAAAGTGATTAACAAAATTTCCCATTATCATAAAGCTAAATGATAGAACTGAGATTCTAAATAGGTCTCATGATAGACCAGTTCTTTCCGTACCATGCCTTTCAGTCAGTGGCTCTGATAGAACATTTTTATTTTCAAATTTCCTCATTAACTTTAATATTTGGGAAGTGTCTGTCCTGTCTCCTAAGACTATTACATGTTTTTTGATATGATATCATTTACTTTCTTAGTGTCTACTCCATTTTGTCTTTTTTTTTCCCCTTTAGATTTCACTTTTAAAATGACTCTGAAGACATTTGGCTTTCTTGCACAATGTGTTAAGGATTTATTTCTTTTTTTAACCTTTTTTTTTTTGGTGTACTTATTGAACATGAATACTGAAAACATGTTAGTAAACACTTAACTTTTACTTCATCAACTAAGATAAAATTGTCTTTGTATAAAATTTTCGTGTGTATTATCTCCTTTATTCACAGGATAGTCCAGGAAGTTGTAGTGTTTTCATTGTTTCCTTCTGATAGTTGTGGATTGTTATTTGTTCATAATGCTTATGATAAAAGTAAAAAACTAGATTGAAAATTATTTTTGCTTAGTTAAAATGAACCTAAGACATTAATTTTTTATCTAAATAAATGATCTGTAGTGGAACACCTAATAAATAAGTGATTATTTGACCTATTACTATTAGTCTAGTTGGCAGATTTTATTATAACAATTTTATTATTATAACAGTACTGTACAGTACTGTTGTTGGCATTGAAACTCATTTGGAAGTGAATAGAATTTGAATTATTTTAACTTGACACTAGAAAGGAAAATGAAGAAAGAAGTCAAAAGAAGCATTGTTCTTTAATACTTACTGAAATTAAGTTGCTATAATGAATAAATTGATAATCTGATATGGATGTTTCTTAAAATTAGATAATCTTGGAGGTCCCTATTTGCTATGACTTAGGCTGTTATTAATATAATATGAAATTAAGTATTTCTAAGTATATACATTTATATGTTTTAAGATATGGATTGATCCTGCAAGATGAGCAGGAGATTCTTGGTGCAGATACTTTTTAGATCATACAAAGTGATTCCTTGAATATAAAAATGTTGCCTCATTATAGATCCTTATAATATGAAAGAACGCTAGCAGTCAACCAGTTACCACCAAATGCATGATTCGCCTTTACAGTTTTTTACAGAGTATCTCTATTCACAGTTTTATGTAAACTTGATACATATTATCTATATGCTATTCTCTGTTTCTGCCTCAGTATCTTTGTGTTTATGTTCTGGATGCTGTGACTTTTCCTTACATTTTGTCTTTTTCTTTTTTGAGACAGAATCTATCTCTGTTGCCCAGGCTAGAATGCAGTGGCGTCAGCCTAGCTCATAGCAACCTCAAACTCTTGGGCTCAAGCAATCCTCCTGCCTCAGCCTGCCAAGTAGCTGGGAATACAGGCACATACCATCTGGCTAATTTTTTTTTCCTATTTTTAGTTTCCCAGCTAATTTTTTTTCTATTTTTAGTACAGATGAGGGTCTTGCTTTTGCTCAGGGTGGTCTTGAACTCCTGACCTCAAGTTATACTCTTGCCTTGGCCTCCCGGAGTACTAGGATTACAGGCATGAGCCACTGTGCCCGTCCTCATTTTTTTATACCTTTGTTTTCCCCTCTTTGTTAATTGACAATAATATGACATAGAATGAAAATTTTTTTCAGAATTATTCTAAACAGATATAATCTGTTCCTTTTCTTTGAATAATAAGATTACTAGAGTCCCTTTGTTAACTAGGGGTGTTTATCTGCTGAGATTTGCTTCCAAATTATAAATTTCTTTAAAATATTTATAAAATGGAAATATCAGTTATATATTAAAGTGGTAAAAATTTGGGGTTATGTTGTACTTTTTCACAAATAGTTGATATTGGAGTTGTATTTCATTTCCTAGAAAACTGAAAATATTAGAATGATCTCATTAGCTGTAGAAAGATCTCTCAGTTAATTGTAAGCAGTGCATTTTCTTGAGGATGTAAAGCTAAATAGTTTACAGGTATTATGGTTAGTTTTGTGGGTGTGCATATGGTTAAGCACACAAATTTGGAGACAGTGCAGAGCATGTAGAAGATAGTTCTTATCTAGATTGTCTATGGGTAGAACTTTGGCAGTGTGATTGCCAACTCTAGTTATTTAGATTTCTTGAAACAATTATGTATGTCTTCAGTTACATAAAATATAGAATGTGGAATACCACTGTGGTGACATCAGAAAACTTAATCTCATGTACCTTGGCAAAAATAAAGATATTACTGCCGGGCGCTGTGGCTCACGCCTGTAATCCCAGCACTCTGGGAGGCTGAGGCGGGTGGATCTCTCAAGGTCAGGAGTTCAAAACCAGCCTGAGCAAGAGTGAGACCCCGTCTCTACTATAAATAGAAAGAAATTAATTGGACAACTAAAGACATATATAGAAAAAATCAGCCGGGCATGGTGGCGCATGCCTGTAGTCCCAGCTACTCGGGAGGCTGAGGCAGAAGGATTGCTTGAGCCCAGGAGTTTGAGGTTGCTGTGAGCTAGGCTGACGCCACGGCACTCACTCTAGCCCGGGCAGCAGAGTGAGACT
>CAUYRT010050996.1:0-42677 GCA_963574885.1 Lepilemur ruficaudatus | reverse complement strand
GTACTGAACCCATTTTCTGAATCACCCGTCTAACGGTCACAGCTACCCTAAGTGCTAGTGCTGTCCAGGGTCATCGCCATTTAAGAGGGGGATCTAAGGCCAGAGATGCTACGTGACCTGCCCAAGACAAGTATCCTGTATATGGCATAGCTGGGATTTGAGCCTAATCCCAGGAACCAGAACAGCAAGTCGGAAACCGGGATAAGAAGAAAGAGATTCTCGTTGCAGACCACGTTACCCCAGGAAAAGGCCACTTAAGTAGATGCTTAAAATAGCGAACTAGAATTTCATAGCAAATACAGTGAAAGAGAGTGGGACCATATCTTGAAAAATGAAATGAAAAAGTCTCAATGGATATTTATTGTTTCTTATGCTCAACAAAATATGAATGATAAATAGAGCTAGGTGTAAAATCTTGATCGTGAAGAACGATGCTGTATTTTAGCATGCTGTGTATGCACCCTTCAGATCAATCTGACTCCCACGGACGGAGAGGATCAGTTCGTGAAAACATTTGAGGGTTTTGTCTGTTTTCCTAAGCCTCATTTTTAATGTTGCTACTTAAATTGACTCTCTTTGGAGGTGTTGTCATTTATAAAGATCTTTTCATCAATTGTAAACTTCTCTAAGTCCATCATATCCCCACCTGCCAAAGCCTTGCTGAGTGACTGGAGCCATTAGCCAACATCACTCTGGAGTGCATGCCGTCCTGTGTTTTTGCTATGTTGCATTGCTGGGTGACAGCACAAGACAGTCAGCAGAGATGACAAGAGCGTTGACCCTCTGGGCACCCAGGGAGCATGTGTTACTCTGAAAGCTATATCTGAGTGGGACTAGGCTTGTTAAATGGCCAGTTCATGAGTTAATATTTCCATGTTACAAGGACCTGTGCCTCCCACTGCAGGCACACACCAGGGGCCTCTGACAATGAACTCAGCTGGGAGGACCCCTTAGCCCATAGCAGGAGAGTGCTACAGACATCCAGAGGAAGAGGACCTGTCTTTTTATTTCTTCCTAAAATTGTAGTCTAATCATACCAGCATAATGAACTAACCAACACCCCATTACTTATCTAGTTCCTTACACATGTTCTCTAACGGAATTCCCTACCACCACTCTGTAAAATAGGTGTTATTATTTTTACTCTTTTACAGATTAAGAAATCCAAAGACTGAAAATTGAAGTGAATGCCAAGAGGTGGCATCAGAACTGAATTCCTACCCTCTAGCT
Source organism: Lepilemur ruficaudatus (assembly GCA_963574885.1). Classification (NCBI taxonomy): domain Eukaryota; kingdom Metazoa; phylum Chordata; class Mammalia; order Primates; family Lepilemuridae; genus Lepilemur; species Lepilemur ruficaudatus. The sequence continues at coordinate 41,447 of CAUYRT010050996.1, read as the reverse complement.
TCCAAAATCACCCAGGTACTCGCTTTTTACTCACTCCGAATATTGTACTTTTGTGGTTTTCAGCAGTTTCCCACTTACTATCTTTTACAAAATGGCCAAAAAAAAAAGAGGCCTGCCCATCAGGTGCTGTGTTCTCCTGAAAGATGACGTAGGCAAAACTCTCGCCCTCTCTGGGCCCTGTTTGTAAGTGAACAGTTCCACCGGATATAGCTCAGGAACTGAAGCCTCCTACCAAGGTGATTTTTCTCTGATAACCTGTGAAAAATATTACCAGGGATATGATATCTATGTCTTGAGCACTTTCTCAGAGCCAGGCAATGAGCTTTGTGCTTGAAAAGCATCGTCTTGTGCATGTTCAGATAACTCCAAGAGGCGGGCATTGGAATCCCCAATTTATTGACAAGGAAAGTGAGACTGAGCAAGAGCACCTTTGGGAAAGGCCACATGGCTGGGGAGGTGGAGCTGGGATGGGGCTCCCTGCCCCTCCCCAGGGACACACTGGTCAACGCTGCAGGCAGGTCCCCAGGATGGCAGAGAGATGGAATTGGGATGTCCAGCCCAGGTGTTTCTTGGGAACTGGTAGAGTTTCTCAAAATTATTTTTTGTGAAAGATCAGTTTGGTTTTGTTTTTGTTGTTTTTATTTCTAATCTATCGTGGACTAGCTCATCTGTAAAACATGATAAAAATGAATTTCTAGGATAAAATTATTGTAAAGTGATTTCTAGGAGGTACTTAGATGTTGCAGCAATGTTAAATTGCTGTAAATGTTTTTAAACACTCCTTTTAATTTCTCCTTTGAAATCTTCTTCAAGGAGGCAAAAGAGGGCCGGGAGGTTGGAAGATTAGGCAGGAGGAGATATGGGAGACAGGCAGGTTTTGCAGGATAGTGGCAACGAAAAGGCCCAGAGCAGCACCTGCCAGGTGCTGGTTCAGGGGAGGAGGGATTTAGAAGATGTGGCTTTAGGCTCTGAGATGAAACCCACATCCTACCTTGCTTCCTCTTCAAAGGGCTTCAGCAAAAACTGAGGGTACTATTGTTCAAGGTTTTTGGGGATGGATAGTGGTTTATTTTGAATGCAACACCGTGTGTTGAAGAACACTAAATGGAGGGGGGTGCAGATCTTCATGGCCTGCCATCCACCTCCTTACCTATGACAGAAGGAAGGTCCCAGGCTGGACTTTTCATAAGGCAGTTCATAAGGGCATAATTGTATCGATAGTAATAAGTGAATAATTATGGTGATAGAAATAATAATAACAAAAAGAGCTGATGACATTTAGTGTATACCTGACGTGAGCTGCAGGAGGAAGTTATGCACATTTGTCACACAACAGGTGTACAAAGGTGGGTGTGAAATCCCCACTTTATGATTACCAAACGTATAATTTACTTTCAACTATCAGAGGAAGCAGGAAATGAACCTTAAATAAGGGAAGTGAAAGAACTGCAAGAGCTAATGGACAAAGCTACCAAACTGGAAGGGATGCAGGTGACGCCAGGGGTCAACGGGAGAAAAAGCAGGCATTAAAAGAACCCAGATAGATTGTGAGCTGGTTCTGGTAGCCAGCTTGTAAGACAGCACTCAGCCCAGGGGTCCTTGCCTTCTGCCATTCATGCCCTTCTGCAGTCTCCTTCCAGCACAGATCAGAGCCGGTCTGCGTGTGCATGCGACAGAATGTAGTGTACGTGATGCTGTGTGATTTGTGAGGCTAGATTGTAAAAGGCCTTAGACGTTCCATGCTGATCACTTAGATCACTTGCTCTGGAGGAAGTCAGCTTCTATGACTGGAGACCCCTGTGTGGAGAGGAACTGAGACCTCCCACCAACAGCTGTGCAAATGACTGCTCACTGGACTGTTCCAATGGATCCTCCGGCCTCAGTCAAGCCTTCAGATAACTGCAGCCCTGGCGGAACTCTCACTGCACTCGAATGAGAGACTTCAAGCCACAACTGCCCAGCTGAAGTGCTCACAGATTCCTGACCTGCAGAAACTATGAGAGATAGAAAATGATTGCTTTTAAGTCACTAAGTTTTGGAATAATTGTTATGCAATAGATAATTAATATAATAGTTCTAGAAGAACCTCAGGAAAACCAAGTCTGGCTATTTTGTTTCTCTTGAATGAGATTTGGCCCTTCTCTTTGAACTATGTGTGAATTCCTTAAAAAGAAAACATTTCTTACTATTTATAATCCCAACCCCCTTTGAAGCTGGGTCATCCCCTTAATATTGGGCCTGTTGGTCTGACTGGGATACTTCACTGGGTTTGGGTATACAAGCTTGGGACTAGATGCCAGGTGCCAAAATGCTCTACAATTAGAGGAAGAATGTTTGGAGCTTCCTTGGTGATGTGGGAGGAAGGGAAAGGACCGAGAATGAGTGGGGAGGAGAGAAGAAGGGTGCAAAGAGCAGGGGGAAGGCTGGCTCCCTTCCAGATTTTTGGGGAGGCTGCCTCACTCAGCAGGACTTGTGCTCACTGGAGCATTCACGGGTTCCCAAGAGGCAGCTCTTTCTGTGCCGATGGAGGATTGGCCAAGGGCAGTGACAGGGTTTGAGGAGCTGGAGACAGGGAACCCTTGGAGGTGAGGGAGGAATTCGGACTTTCACAGGTGGAACCAGAGAAGGGGTGTGAAGGACGGCACACAGGGCCTCGACGGAGCAGGGAGGGCACAACTCTGTCCCTGCTCTGCGCCAGTTACTGATCTGAGGACAGCCGCCAAGATGTCAGGTCCCTTTCTCCTGGAGACTCCCTCCCGGGGAAGGACATCTGGGTTGAGTAGATATCCCCGACAACCTTTCAACAACCTCTCTCTGATTTTGTTCCTTTGCATTGCATATGACAAACTTTTCAAAAAGGTACAGGTCCACACTGTGTCACCCAAAGCGACCTGTAGGTGAGCTGGACTTTGGCCTCTAGGTCAGCAGTTTGAGACATCTGATGTTGAGGGGGATAACCAGGGTCTGAAGACCAGGGTGGGCTCTGCTTTTGCTTCTCTTACTTTGTCATTCCCCCAGCCCAGCGCCAGGCTGCACGGGAAAGCCGCCAGTCACTGGGGCTGCCCCAAGAGCCTGCTTAATATCAGGCCACTGAGGTGAATAAAACTCACAAAAGTTTATGGTGTGTAAATCACAGTTATGTTCCTCCCCGGGCCTCGGCTCAGAAAGGCCTGATTCTCTCTTAAGAGTTGTAAGTAGAAACAGCTTCTCTTCAGCGCCAGAAGAGTTTCAGGATTGTAGCAACCGTGCGAGAGGCCAGGCAGGCACAGCATCTTTTCTCCTGGCGAGGGGCTTGAATGCTTGGCTGGGGGCTTCGCAGATGCCCTAAGGGATTTCCCAGGGATCCAGGACCCTAGACAGCCACACTGGTCAACACAGATGGAAGACTGAGCAGCCTGACCATCCCAGCCATCATGGATAGGAGAGGCCAAACCCAGTTCTCCAATGGAAGCAGAGTTTTCTCACCTTCTGCCAGCTTCCATCACACCCACCCCCCACCCCGGCCTATCTCAATAACACACTTTCTTATCCTGACCTATTTTTTTTCACTCCTCCATGTTTTCATGTAATCAGGTCCCCCTGCCAGGATGCCAGACTTTCCTGCTTCCACCTTTTCCATTCTGCCGATTCTTACCTGGAGTTCTCAGAGTAGCGACAATGTCCTCCCTCCACACACCTCCGCCGAGGTCCCTTGGGCCTTTGTTCCTCCTGTAGTTTTGTCCTCCTCTGTCTATCGTATTTACTGGTTACACATCTCTCTCCCCTAAAGAGGGCGGTCTCTAGGGATCAGAGTTTACGTTTTATTCATGGCAATGACAGCTGTGATTCATGGGCTAGCGCAGGGGCTCCAGATATGTCACTGTCAGCCCATGACACAGGAGCAGCCCCAGTCCTTGCCCTTTACAGATGAGGAAACTGAGGTTCAGAAGAGCTAAGTGTGTTGTCTGGGGTCTCTGTTAGGAGGAGGCAGGGCTAGGAGTTGAGCTTGGACCTTCTACCTTTAGAATTGAGGTGTCCCACCCTGACGCTGTACTGTGTGCCGCCACTGAGTGTCAACCAGGAATGTGGAAAGACTTCAGGGCCTTGGGGTCACCTCCTCCTGGCCATCCTGTCACGAAAGAGCACCTCGAAACCGAAGGAGTCAAGGAATTTTTAAAAGCTCTCGGAGACCAGGTAGAGCGTCCCCTTGAGAGTATTTTTAAAAAGGGTTCCAGCCAAAAAAGGAATCTTATAAATCATCGAAAAAGAAGAACATTTGGTCAATATTTTCTTAAAAAGAACGAACAAAAAATATTTTTTACACGATTAATTCCACATTACTGTCTAAGTTTCAAGAGCTCAGAACAAAAATTCCCTTTATCTACACCCATTGGCAAGTATTATCATGATTCACCGTTCAATTCAAAAGGTGAATGTTTGAAAAATATTTAGAACAGTAAGATTCCCAAAGGAAGTGTCACACACGTGTCATCGCCATTAATGTAAATGGAATCACAACATTCTAATGCTTGTGCTAGTCTAAATCTAAAATCAGAAAGAAAATAGAATTTAAATGATAAAGAATTCTGTTCAAACGTTAGCCTCTGGGCTTACTTTTCATGTCTGAGAGCTTGTTGTTCCACCAGCTATTTGAGTGAGAAAGAATGTTTATCTTGCTCTGTCTCAAAACAGACAAAATGCTATGATGGATTGAGTCAGATTTTGCCGAGCTGGGACATTAATCCTACATCTGTAACATCAGTGAACGGTCGGTCGTCAGTAAGGACTGATTGACCGGGGAGGCAGCTTTCACCCTTTGGATTATTACACAGATATTAAAAAGACCCAGTCAGATCTCTACTTGTGTCCTGGAGAAAACATTCAGGATACATTACTAGATGCAAAAACCTCATTGCAGCGTCATGCATAAAGCCAGTCTAGTTTTTTGGAACCAGGACAAGACAAGAGCCCTATATATCTTTATGTATTTGTATGATCCTTGGAAAATATGTGAAAGGTCCCTACCAGGCAGATGCCTGGTGGATACTGGCGGTGAATTTATTAACTTTTTCTTTGTATACCCAAGAAAATTATTTCACTTGTTACAAGCACATATTACTTTTTTACTAAAAACAATAATGAAATATACTTTACAAAAACCATCTTTGTCACGATTTTCACTGGATTGTAGCCTTTCTCTAGGTTCCTTCTTAAAAAATGCATCTGGCTTACTAACAAGAGTTGCACATAAATATGGACTTGCCCAGTCTTTGTTTTTTCATTTGTTAGCTTCCTTACTGTCTGCCTTTCTGCACCGGATTATCAGCCCACAAGGGTGGAAACCTTGTTTGGTTTACCACTAAATCCATGGCACTCAGGAAAGTGTCTGGAAAATGTCAGGGACTCACTAAATTTCTTTTTCTTTTTTTAAACCCAAAATATTACAGGGGTACAAATGTTTTTGGTTAAATGAATAGTTTTTGTTATGGTTGAGTCAAGGTTATGAGTGTGCCCACCACCCAGATAGTAGGCATTGTACACATTAGGTCGGTTTTTGCCCATCCCCCCTCCCCTGCTTGATTTCCTCTGAGTTTTACTTCCCTCTGTGCATGTGTGTGCTCATTGGTTAGTTCCAATTTAAGAGTGAATACATGTGATGTTTGTTTTTCCATTCTTGAGATGCTTCACTTAGGATAATGGTCTCCAGTTCCATTAAAATTGTTGCAAAAGGTCTTAATTCATCTTTCTTCATGGCTGAGTAGTATTCCATAGTGTACATATACCAGGTTTTCTTACTCCACTCATGCATTGATGGGCACTTAGGTTGATTCCAGATCCTTGCAATTATGAATTGTGCTGCAATAAACATTTGAGTGCAGGTGTCTTTTTGATAAAAGGACTTATTTTCCTTTGGATAGATACCCAGTGGTGGGATTGCTGGATCAAATGGTAGGTCTACTTTTAGTTCTTTGAGGAATCACCATACTGTTTTCCATAAAGGTTATACTAATTTTCAGCCCTACCAACAGTATATAAGCATTCCTTTCTCTCTGCATCCAATGCAGCATCTGTTGTCTTTGGACTTTTTAATAAAAGCCATTCTAACTAGGGTAAGATGTTATCTCATTGTGGTTTTAATTTGCATTTTCTTGATATTTAGTGATGTTGAGCATTTTTTCATATGTTTATTGGCCATAGTCTACTGTCCTTTGAAAAGCTTCTGCTCATGTTTTTTGCCCACTTTTTAATGTGGTTATTTGTTTTTTTCTTGCTGATTTGCTTGAGTCTTTTGTAGATTCTGGTTATTAGCCCTTTATCACATGTATAACTTGTGAATATTTTCTCCCATTCTTTAGGTTGTCCATTTGCTCTGTTAATTATTTTCTTAGCTGTGCAGAAGCTTTTTAATTTAATCAATTCCCATTTATTAATATTTAAGTTGTTGCTATAATTGCCCTTGGGGTCTTTTTCAGAAATTCTTTGCCTAGGCTGATAAGTAGAAGAGTTTTTCCATCATTTTCTTCTAGCATTCTTATGGTTTTATGCCTTACATTTAAGTCTTTTATCCATCTTGAATTAACTTTTGTGACTGGTGAGATATATGGATCCTGTTTCATCCTTCTTCTTGTGGCCATCTAATTCTCCCAGCACCGTTTATTGAATGGGGCTTCTTTTCCCCAGTGTATATTTTTGTCTGCTTTGTCAAAGATCATTTGGCTGTATGAGGATATATCTGGGTTCTTTGTTTTGTTCCATTGGTATATGCTTCTATTTTTGTGCCAATACTATGCTGCTTTGGTTACCACAACCTTGTAGTATAGTTTGAAGTCTGGTAATGTGATGCCTCCAGATTTTTTCTTTTTGCTTAAGATTGCTTTGGCTCCTTGGGCTCTTTTCTCATTCCAAATGAAATGTAGAATTATTTTTTCTAGATCTGTGAAATATGACTCTGGTATTTTGATGGGGATTGCTTTGAATCTCTAATTTACTTTGTGTAGTATAGACATTTTAATACTATTAATTCTACTGACCCATGAGCACAATCCATGTTTTTCCATTTGTTTGTGAAATCTGTGATTTCTTTCCTCAGTGTTTGGTAGTTCTCTTTGTAGAGATCTTTCACCTCCTCAGTTAAGTATATTCCTAGGTATTTTATTTTCTTTGTGGCTATTGTGAATGGTATTGAGTCTTGGATTTGAAAAATAATACAAAGGATCAATGAAACAAAAAGTTGTTTCTTTGAAAAAATAAATGAAATTGAAGACCTCTTGCTAGATTAACCAGGAATAGAAGAGAAAGGACTCAAATAAGCTCAATCAGAAATGAAAAAGGAGATATTATAACTGATACCACAGAAATACAAAATATCACCTGTGAATGCTATGAAAATATCTATGCACATAAACTCTAAAATGTAGAGGAAATGGACAAATTCCTGGAAACACACAACCTCCCAAGACTCAATCAGGAAGAAATAGAACTCATGAACAGACCAATAATGAGCTACAAGATTGAAGCAGTAATAAAAAAGCTTCCAACCTAAAAAAGCCCTGGGCCAGATGGATTCACAGACAAATTTTACTAAATCTACAAAGAAGAGCTGGTACCTGTACTGTAGAAATTATTCCATAATATCAAAAAGGAGGGAATTCTCCCCAACTCATTCTATGAAGCCAGTATCACCTTGATACCAAAGCCAGGAAAGGACACAACAAAAAAGGAAAACTATAGACCAATGTCCCTTCAGAATATAGATTAAAAAATACTCAATAAAACTCTAGCAAAATGAATTCAACAGCACATAAAAAAAATAATCCACCATGACCAAGTGGGCTTCTTCCCAGGGATGCAAGGATGGTTAAATGTATGGAAATGAATAAATGTGATTCACCACATAAACAGAAGCAAAAACAAAGACCACATGATCACCTCAATTGATGCAGAAAAAGCATTAGACAAAATTCAGCACCCTCTCATGATAGAAACCCTTAAGAAAATAGGCATAGAAGGAATATATCTCAAAACTATAAAAACCATATATGACAAACCCACAGCCAACATCATACTGAATGGGGAAAAGTTGAAAACATTCCCACTAAGAACTGGAACAAGAAAAGGGTGTCCACTGTCACCACTTGTGTTTAACATCGTGCTGGAAGTCCTAGCCAGAGTAATCAGGCAAGAGGAAGAAATAAAGGGTATCTAAATTGGGAAAGAGGAGGTTAAACTATTGCTTTTTGCTGATGGTATGATCCTACATCTAGAAAACTCCAAAGACTCCACCAAGAGACTCCTAGAATTGATATATAAATTCAGTAAAGTCTCAGGTTACAAAAATCAATGTACACAAATCAGTAGCATTACTATACACCAATAAAATTCTTTATCATTATCTTTGTTTTGCAGAGGCAAAATTTCTTTCCCAAGACCACAACAGCTTTTAATGACAAAGTAATAATGTGTTAACATAATTAACAAATATTTATTAGACTCTTACATGGCAGGCCCTTTGCTAGGCTCCTGGCATACAACAAGCAAGAATAACAAGATGAATAAGACTCCTATTCTCAGGGAGCTTCCAGTTTATTGGTGGGAAGAGACTTGAAACCAACATAGCTCTCTGTTCCTGTGTTAAACAATGCTGGGACCCAGCAAAAACTAACTTAGCTACATACTCCAGGAAATACTTGTTTCTGGAAGGTGAGACTGTGAACTAATTACCTTACTTATCAGAACTAACAGCTTTCTTATCAAGAGTTGCTTCAAGATCCCTGCCTTTCTGTGGACACCTGTCCTAAAACTATGTCATCAACTTAGCCCAATCTCAACCAGTTATCCACCTTGCAAGACTTGCCTTAAAATCATCCATCCAAGGACCTAAAACCCTACAAATACCTTTCTCTAAATTCTCATTTCCAAACACTACTGAGACTCTGTTTGTCCTTTCCCGTATTGCAGTACTTTTTAAAATTAGCTTTGCTTGATCAACAGGTTTTTCTGGTAGACTTTTGGGGCTCTCTGGGTGATAAACAATATTTAAATAGGCAAATAAATGAATGAGATCATATCAGAAATGACTCAGTTCTATGCATAAGATGAGTAAGATGATAAAAGGGACTGGAAATGTGGCAGAGGAGGCATTCAGGGAGTATAGCTCTAATGGTCAGAGGAGGTGACTTTTAAGCTGAGACTCGAATGAGGGGAAGGTGGGATTCTGGGATAATTTGGAAAAGAGAATTTCCAATGAAGGGAACAGCTTGTTCAAAGGCCCTGAGATGAGATAGAAGGGCACAGTCAAAAATATAAAGCCAATGTGACTTGAATGCAGCAAACCAGTGGGTAGATATCAGGGAGGTGGGCAGAGACCAGAAGGTGTAAGGCCTTCCAGGCAACAGGCAGGAGTTTGGATTCCATTTTAAGAGCACTGAAAGCCACTGGGCATTCAAAACAGGGAGTAACTGTCAAAGAATAGTTTAAAGATAGTTGAAAATATGACTGTCATTCCAATATATGAGCAAGCACATGCCAAACATTTCTTTAAGTTGTTAACAAGGGAACCAGCAGGATGGTAGAGCTAATTCAGAGAGCATTTGAGGAACTGAGGTGTATATAGGCCAATGGGAAAGGCATGATGAGATAAATTTGCTAAGTTAGAGACAACGCTAGTTTATATCCTACAGGGCAATAAAATCCTAACTTTTGCAGTCATTGTCTTCTAAAGTCATTTGTATTTGCATTGTGGTAGACACTCACATGTTGCCCAGCATCTGAGCTCAACTTTTCTTCTGTCCAATTCTGCTTCTTTCTCTTCTTTTCCATGGTTGTGATCCCAAGAGCACACTCTGAGAAGCCTCCTGTAGGCACATCTCCACCTCAGAGTCAGGGGCCCAGCAAGCACAGGCAACATTATGTATTTCTATGGCTCAGAAGTCTATCAGTCAACATGCCAATTTCACAGAGCTTGAGCTTCAATAAATAGTAAATAGCAAATTAAACAAAGATACATCCCCCAGGAAGTTAAATAATTCTTTGTTATTATTCCATTAAATAATTGGATGATCTCATTAAATAGCCAGCTTTTTGCATTGTTTTCATGTTTTGGATTTTTCTTAACATAACAAAGTGAGGTTTTCAATCCTTGTCTGTCAGATTCCATGGCTTTTCCCTCCCATATTTCCAGAATGTGAGACTCAAGAATAGTGCTGGAATAGAGTTCTTGCTGGATCCCAGAAATCAGGAGCTCTCTGGAACATCTAGACACCTGCTCTCCCAGAACCTGGTCATTTCTTCACTGTTAGCTTGTATGTCTATGTCTTGGGGTTGGGATTATGTGGGGTCAGGTTCTAGTTGGTTCTTGTTATCGTCTAGGTTGACTTACCGTCCATGCAGCCAGCCTTTCAAAGGTGAATGAAGTTTGTGTAGGCACACAGAGGAGTTCAAAGAACTGAGATGTATAAATACTTGCAAGTCTTAGGGTTTTAGTTAGCTACCACTGAAAACGATCTTTACTTGTTGAAGTTAAATAGTTGTGTGTTGCAAATTGAGTTTGCTCTTTTTCAAAGGTCCTAGGTTATTATTGTTTCCGTGTGCAATAATAATCCTAGCCACTATTTGTCCCTCTTCTCAGGTTCGAGTTTATGAGTAAACACTGTCATAATTACATTTTTGTAAATTAGAAAATGGAAGCTCTTTGAAGTGTTGGAGTCACAGTTCTGGAAAGTGGCAGCTCCAGACTTCTCTTTCCCTCATAGTCCTGTTTCTCTGATGGCCACCGCCCTCAAGCTTCTTTCTCTGCCAGGGCTAACCGTTGTGCCAATGCGGTGGCAAGGAAAGGTGCCAGCTGATTCTTCCAGACCCCCAGGTAACTCCCCAACAAAACACACAATACATGTGAATGGCAATTCAGATTTAATCAACTCATCCGTCTTCGGGTATGCAGAGATATATACACAAAAACATTAGTTGTGGCACTGTTAATAATAGTAAAAAGTTGTAGGTATTCTAAACGTCTATCTATAGGACAATGGCTATAAAAAATGACAGTATAGTTGTTAAAAACAGAATGTAATCTGCACTGATGAGGAAAGGTGTCCATGTTAAATTAATAAAGAAGATTGCAGACATATATTATGATTATTATCCCATTTTACAAGAGCTCAACCTCTATCCTGTGTGTGTGTGTGGTAGAAGGATTTAGAAGGACATACAGTAAACCCTCATTAATAATCATGAGTTCTTGACTGATGAAAAAAGACAGAAATGTTCACATTTCATTTATGTCACTCTGTATTGAAAAGATTTTTACAACAAGCATGTATTACATTTTTTAAAAATTGAGGTAAAATTTACAGGAGAAAAAATTCGCCACTTTATTAACCCTTTTACAATGTACAATTTCGTGGTTTTTAGTACATCCACAGAGTTGTGCAACTGTCACCACTATCTATTGCAGAACATCTTTATCACTCTAAAGAGAAACTCTATACCTAATAAGCATTTCCTTCTCACCCTGAAAACCACTAATCTCCTTTCTATTTCTATGGACTTGCCTACTTTGGACATTTTAGGTAAACAGAAACATACAATATGTTGCCCTTTGTTTATGGCTCCTTACATTTAGCATAACAGTTTATTTATTTGTTTATTTATGGAAACAGGGTCTCGCTCTGTCACCCGGGCTAGAGTGCAGAGGTGTCATCATAGCTTACGACAACCTCAGTCCCCTGGGCTCAAGCCATCCTCCTGCTTCAGCCTCCCCAGTTGCTAGGACTATAGGCTCACGTCACCATGTCTGGCTAATTTTTCTATTTTTTGTAGAGATGGGTTCTCACTCTTCCTCAGGCTAGTTTCAAAATTCCTAACCTCAAGGGATCCTCCTGCCTCGGCCTCCCAAAGTGATGAGATTACAGGCATGAGCTACCATGCCCAGCCTAGCATGATGTTTTTGAAGTTCATCCTTGTAGCATGTGTCAGTACTTCATTCCTTTTCATGGGTGAATAATAGTCCATTATACGGATATAGTATAGTTTGCTTATCTATTTATCAGTTGATAGCCATTTGGGTTGTTTCCATATTTTGGCTATTATGAATAAAACTGCTGTGAACATTTGAATATAATGTTCAATGTTTGTTTTATTTGAACACTTGATAGTATAGAAACCTAACTTGTCTTAACCTGTCTTATTTCTGATCTTAGGAGACCTTTCAGTCTTTTACCATTAAGTAGGAAGTTATCTGTGGGTAATTCTCATGGGAGTGGAATTACTGGGACATGTGGAAATTCTAGATTTAACTTTTTGAGGAACCACCTTAACTTTACCATAGCAGCTGTTATCATTTTACCTTTCCACCAATATGAATAAGGATCTCAATTTCTCCACATCCTTGCCAACACTTGTTAATTTTTTTTTAAAACGCTGGAGGATATGAAGTAATATCTCATGTAGTTTTGATTCTCATTTTCCTAATCACCTTTGATGTGCATTTCTTCATGTGCTTATTGGTCATATCTTTGGAGAAATGTCTATTTAATCCTTTGCCCATTTTTAAATCATGTTGTTTGTCTTTTTGTCACTGAGTTGCAAGAGTTCTTCATGAATTCTACATACCAGACCTATATCAGATATATGCTTTGAAAATATAGTCTCCAATTCTGTAGACCATTTTCACTTTTTTTTTTTTTTTTTGAGACAGAGTCTCACTCTGCCCTGGCTAGAGTGTCATGGTATCAGCCTAGCTCACAGCAACCTTAAACTCCTGGGCTCAAGTGATCCTCCTGCCTCAGCCTCCCGAGTAGCTGGGACTACAAGCATGTGCCACCATGCCCGGCTAATTTTTTCTATATATTTTTAGTTGGCCAATTAAATTTTTTCTACTTTTAGTAGAGATGGGGTCTCGCTCTTTCTCAGGCTGGTCTGGAACTCCTGAGCTCAAAGGATCTGCCCACCTCGGCCTCCCAGAGTGCTAGGATTACAGGTGTGAGCCACCATGCTCAGCCTGATGTTGGTATTTTAATAGGGCTTGCATTGAATATGTAAATCACTTTGGGTCACTTTGGCTATAAAGGGTTTTCTCTGGTTCCATACGAAGCATAGAATTATTTTTTCTAGATCTGCAAAAAATGATATTGGTATTTTAATAGGGATTGCATTGAATCTGCAGATCATTTGGGTAGTATAGACATTTTAACGATATTGATTCTATCAATAGAAACAGAAAAAACATTTGACAAAATTGAGCACCCTTTCATAAGAATGCTTAACAAACTAGGCACCAGCAGGACTTACCTCAAAATGATAAAAGTCACACACAACAAACCCACAGCCAACATCATACTGAACAGGGAAAAGGAGAACTGGTACCTATCATGCAGAAATTATTTCACAACATCGAGAAGGAAGGAGTCCTTTCTAACACATTTTACGAAGCCAACATCACCTTGATACCAAAGCCAGAAAAGGCCTCAACTAAAAAAGAAAACCACAGACCAATATTCCTCATGAATATAGATGCAAAAATTCTCAACAAAAGTTTAGCAAACTGAATTCAGCTGCTCATCAAAAAAATAATCCATCACGACCAAGTGGGTTTCATCCCAGAGATGCAGGGATGGTTCAATATACACAAATCTATAAATGTAATTCACCACATAATTAGAAGTAAAAACAAAGTCCTTTTCTCTTTTTTTGTGCATTACTGTCTAGAGTAATGTGAACCAAAAAGCTGATGCCATACATATTATGGATTGGGCCCATAAGCTATAACAATATACTGGAGTTTGTTTTAGCATTTCAGAGTCTTTTTAATGCTGTAAAGTGGCAAGTAAACATAAAGAAAAGTATATATTAGTAATTGCTTTAAAAATGTTATCCTTGGATATGCAGTTGCTTGCTGATGTTCTTGTTATATCTGAGGATAATGCTACTTTGGAAAAAAAGTTAAATGTAAAAAGGTATTTCTCTATCTTGCTGTAATTCTGTAGTTAAACCTTTAAAAGTATATATTAAGAGTGGAAAAAACCTTAGTTTAGGGTAGGGATGGAGAAATGTATAATGAAATAAAAAATTCTGGGGTTATTGGTAATGAAGTTTTAATGAACTTCACTCATAATTGTTTTCCTGAAATAGACTTCATATATCTTTTTATGCTCTAGAATAAATGAGCATCTCATGAAGGAAGCATTATGAACTTAATGCATAATTAAAAAATTGTCTAGTTATAATGCCAATTATAAAATTGCCTAAGCCCCCTAAAAAGGCTTAGTTGTAATGTAAGTACCATTTCCCTATCAGACAGATTTATGATGTTTAAGTCATTCCAGATAGCATTAGGAAATTCTTTTTAAAAATTCACTAACAAATATGTTTTTCCTTTAGAACGAAGACCTAGTTTGCTTCAAAGATGTCAGGCCAGCGGCACCTCATCATTATCTTGTAGTGCCAAAGAAGCATATTGGAAACTGCAAAGAGCTAAAGAAAGATCAAATAGAACTGGGTAAGATGATGGCAGTATTCTTCATTATTATATTAATATATCATGTTGAATTGGCATCAGGGAAGGCAATGAAGCTTAAAAAGAAAAAGTCTATCCAGGTATTATGAAAAAGAAACATAATGATTTTTTGAAATGTTCATTATAAAAAATTTTAAATTATGCAGAAATAGAGAAAATAGTATAATACCCATGTATTTGTCACTCAGCTTCCACATTTATTAACTCATGGCCAATTTTTTTTTCATACATTAGCCTTCTCCCACAGTGGATTTGAAGCAAATCCTAGACATCATGCTATTTAATCTTTAAAATCTCTGAAAGATAATACCTCTTTATGCTTTTTTAAATGATGGCTTTTCTTCACTCTGAAATGAAAGGTGCTATGAAAAATTATAAACAAACAGTTATGATATGGCATATGAGCTCATACTGCCTGATAGTGAGATCATGTGGGTACTTGTCTTGTAGTCTCCTATAAAGATAAATTAGCACCAAAATTTAATTATGAGATTTTAGTGGTGAACTTTTAGATTCTGAAAAGGAGATTCTGAATCTAGTCTATTTCAGGATTATTCTGCATTTTCCTACTCATGCCTTCTGTGACTTGTCACCTATCATTTTGAGACATTTCTAACTTCACTTCAAATCTACTTTGACAGACTTTTTCACCAGCATCTGAGATTAGTTTGATTAATTCTTTAAAGTAGCCTTACAAGATAGATAAATTGGGCCAGGTTTTTAAAAGGTGAGTAACCTCTTTGATGTAAAACCTTGATGTGTATAGTTCATTAGTGTTTAGGCTACTGAATTAACTAATAGTATTTAAAGTGTTTATTCTGTACTGCAAAACTTTTTAGTCATTTTAAGTTCTGTCAGTACATTTCAGAATATATATAATTTATAACTAGAGGGTAGCTTTTGAGCTTAGAAAGATCAGATCCAACTTCTATTTCCCTGAATGATTGAAACATTTCTTCTTTCATATTAAAAGTTCCTATTTTCATTCTTGTAATTATTTCCTAGAGATCATACTGTAGCTTTTGGGGAATTTTTCAGTTTATATTCAAATTAGAGGTAGGTTTGTAGAGAATGAGGCTGCTATTATAACTAGTTTTTATAACTGTTCAAATCAGATGTCACTAACTTTGAAGCAGCTGGTGGAGTATTTGAGAGTTCATTATATTTCTCTCTGCTTTTGTGTATATTTGAATATTTTCATAATAAAAGGTAAATTAATTTTTATACAGTCTATAAAATTGGGGAAATAATAAGCATATGCAAGAGCTCAACAATACTATCAAGCACCATTACTATAATTGACATTTATAGAATTCCACCTAACTACAGAAAATACATTTTTTAAAAAGCATATGTTTACCAAGGTTGACCATATTTTGAGCAATAAAATAAGGTTCAAAACATTACAAATGATTTAACTCTTATAAAATATGCTTTCTGAAGACAATGGAATTAAATTAGAAAAATAACAAAATCTAGAATTGCACTAATTAAATAACATCTAAATAGTAGGACAAAGAAGAAAATATTTTGAATTGATTGGTAACAAAAATATATCAGAACCATATGGTACTGGCCTAGTTATGGAAGTCTGGCAGTCTCTCAGCTAAAGCCTGACTTGAACATTAATGATGATTTTATAAGCCTCAATATAACACCCATCCTCTGTAGATTCTTTTACTTCTTCCCTTTTCAAATACATGATTACACCATTCAGAAACAAAGAAGGCCTAAGGTTTGTTATTGTGCTTTGAAGATCCCGGGTTACCAAAATTTTTGTAGTGGGGAGGTTTATTCCCATCTGCAGGCCATAAAGCACCAAGACAAAAGGCAGAGAGAGTTTGGAAGCCAAAGTCATCCTACAAATAAATGTTTAGCTCTTCAGGTCTAGGCTGACTTGAAAGGAAATCATATCCTTATTTGGGTTCAAAGACAAATTCAAAGTTTTCCTGTCTTTCTTATTAATTCAAACAATTTCTGTTTAATTAAATACTTAGTCTCCTTACGATTGGAATGAGTCCTTAATATAACCAGATGTCCTAAATTGCCACTTGATAATACCTCTCAACAGCTGTCCAAAGTCTGCCTGTCTATGATCATTTTGTGATAGTAATGTTGCAGCGTTGTGTGATAGTGATGTTGCAATTTGAACCTTCATTTCAGTTGTAGATAAAATCAGCAAACTTCTCAATAACCTAGAGCTATTGAATGTGTCTTTTAAATGTTTACCCATTGATATGACTTATTACTAGGAGCTGCAACATTAACATTAGTAGCAGTTTAGTGAATTTAATGTTTCCTAGCTGGTAATGCAGAGTCTTTCCTGTTTTACAGTTGAGAACATGGTAACTGTTGGAAAAACCATTCTTGAAAGGAATAATTTCACTGACTTCACGGATGTGAGGTATGAATACTTCAAGGTAGAAACCAAATATTATACATTATAAACTTTTTTGAAATGTTTCATGGAAAATGGAAGGAGCAGAGTCAGAGTTTGTGGTTTAAATGCAGTTTTTCTGAAAGTGAGAATTTAGTTCATTGGTAGTATAAATTTAATAAAATTTCTTCCTCTCATGTCTCAATAACTTCCAATAATCTCCACTTACAGTTTAGATAAACAAGTACTAATACATACGTGCAGTAGGTAGGCAAAATAGTTACAAGTCTACTTTTCTTTGTTCAATATGAGCATTCCTATAAAATTGTAAGTTGAATTTTCTTAGAAAACCTTTATGTAGTTTAAAAATACATTATTATACTTCTAGCATGAAATTAACTTAAATTCATCTACTGAACTCTGGCATACACCAATGTTTCAGCAGAAGCACATGACGTTCAATTTGTCAACTGTTTTAATTAATCTAAGTAATGTTTTTCTTTTTAAAATATTTTTAACTTTGCTTCTGTGACCCAGGCAGTACCAAGGCAGATATACTAGAGATTACTTCTAGCACTTTTGAGCTAGAATTCAGAATAGAACTGAATTCTAATGCTGTCCGTGCTGCTTGTTGTGTACTTTACTTACGTTGGCTGTATTAGACAATTCATTTAACCTCTGCAAGATAATACCTTCTCTGCCTGCTTATAGGCTCAAATGAGATTATGTGTGTGAAAATTCTCTGAAAACTGTTAAGCATTATCCAAGTGTGATAATGACAAGGAACTGATGGTGTTTGAGACCCTTTGGCCACAAGCAGCACATTCCTTTCCTAGTGATAGGTGTGCTCATTAAAAGAAATGAACTTTGGAAAAGGAGTCGAGAGCCGAGTCTCAATCCCAACTCTATCCCTAACTAACTCTGTGACCTTGGGAAGTATCTTAAACTTTTTGGATCTTGGCTTCCCTATCTTAAAAATGAAAGGGTTGGGTGAAGCATTGAGTTGCTTATAGCTTGTAGATTACTTGTTTCTGCATTATATGGCTGTTTCACAGAAGGAAAATCTAGTCTCCTCTTCTAGGTGGAAGCTTTTCAGTATGGATGGCATATCTGACTCCACACTGTTAGTCCCAGAGGATCACTGCTGCAATATAGCACTTCTCCTGTGCCTTCTTTCCATGCTCCCACTCATTTTTAGTTTGAACAGGGAAATATTTCTAGGCTTTCATTGTTGTTACAGGTGTGCCTTGCTCCACTCAGCATAGGTGGACTTACAAAACTGTTTGTAAACTGGTTGTTAAGAGGTTAAATCATATTTTTAAAACTTTTTTTACTATTTAAAGGAATTCTCTCAGAAATTTTTATGAATAATTATTATTTAACTTATTTTCAGTATTAAGCAAGAAACTTAAGCAATGATAAAGTATTTTTAAGATGACATAATTAATCTCACACTAAAGTGTTGGTAAGGAAATGCCTGAGCACTTTCTTAAAGGAAAAAGCATGCCATCTACTGGCTATGTCTTAGAATAAAGGAACACTACTACTTGAGTGTCCAGTGATTTTTTTAAGTTCATTGCAGGAGCATATTTTAGGAGAATTAAAGCTTAATATGTTAAGGACTGAAATGATAAGACATTATGCCAGCTCATAATTCATAAGGATTATACTGAGGCATAATATGTTATTAAGGCCTTCCTTGATGGTGAGTTTATTTTACTGTGAACTTCAACATTAAAAGAGGAAATGTGTGAATACTCTGAAATACATAAAGAAAAACTGTAAAAGAGGTTTGTGAGTAATAATCTGCCTTAGATACCTGTTTTTGATATCTTTAATGTTTCTGTATTTTCATCTGAAAAGTGGCTTCAAGTGGCTTCAAACTATTGTAGAATTGATTTTTCAATCATTTCTTACCTTTCTGTTTTAGGATGGGGTTCCATATGCCACCATTCTGTTCCATTTCCCACTTGCACCTTCATGTTCTGGCACCAGTCAGTCAGTTTGGCTTCTTATCCAAATTGGTTTATAGAGTCAATTCCTATTGGTTTATTCCAGTAAGTAAAATATTAATCCTTTTTGTTGCAGTTTTTCTTTTCTTGGCAGTAGTAGGCACTTACAGCTTTTATAGCCTTGATCACCTGTTTTTTTTTTTTCCCCACTCCTTTGTAGACCCAAGGAGTGATCACCTGTTTTAACATACTGTTTGCACATACCCAAAATAATATTTTTAATTTGTGGGATTTTCTAGGTCATCAGATCTGTAAGAAGAGAAGCTAGGAGTAAGTGTGCCCCATTGCAAGCAGAGGATATGATATAGAAGAACCATAATATTCAGAGTTCAAACTATGCAGTCAGATCTGGATTCAAATTCTGGCTCCATTGCTTACTTGAAAGGAACATGTGAAAGTTACATTCCTTAAAAGAGTTGATGAGATAATTTATGTGTAAAGCAATTAAGACAGTATCTTACAAATAGTAAATAATAAATGTTACCTGCTGCCTCTATCATCATAATCATCAACATCATTGTAGAAATTGAGTGTTTATATTTTCTGATAGTCAGTCTAAACACCTTAGCAAAGGGCTGTAGTAGTGGCATCAACTGCTAAATCTGAGGATGAAGCTTTGAGCCTAAAAAATTGCAGAATTCTGCTTTGCTGAGGCAAAGGTAGAATAGAATTCTGCTGTTTATATATCTGTGGTCTGAAAGTTAAGCCTTAGTTATTAAGTGACTCTGGTCCCTTTAGGGCCACTTGACCAGTAATTTATTAGGCTGTTACTTTATGTGTCCATGATGATAAGGTGACCTATAGTTGCTGTATGTGAATAATCATCAGATAGTATTTATTTACCATTAGTTAATGAATTACCATTACTCTAGTCATAGTACAGAACAATTGAAAAAGTATCTGATTTCTAGAAACTTCATATTTCAAACATATCATCCCTCTCTTCAACTTGTCCAGAGGATTTTAGTTAAATAATATATATTTAAGATGTATATATATGTGTGTGTGCATGTATATGTATTTGAGACTTAAAAAGTGGGACATTCTGTAGGATAGCTGGTTTGGTTGCTTTAAAAAGTCAGTGTAATGGAAGAGGGATTTTTTTCCTATTTGTATTTCTAATTTTCTATAAGATCTATACCTTTTTAATAAAAAATTAATGAAAATACACTTTTGTAATTTTTTTCTTTTTTAAAACTTTTTAAATTTTTAAAAAATTTCAGAGCATTATGGAGTACAAACGTTTTGGTTACATGAATTGCTTTTGTACAGATTGAGTCAAAGTTATAAGTGTGTCCATCACCCAGGTAATGTGCATTGTACCCATTAGGTGTGAATTCACCCATTTCCCCCTCCTCCTTCCCACTTACTTGATTTCCATTGAATTTTACTACCGTATGTGCACATGAGTGTTGATCTATTAGTTCTAATTTAGTAGTGAGTTCATGTGGTTTTTGTTTTTCCATTCTTGCGATATTTCACTTAAAAGGATGGTCTCAGTTCCATCCAGGTTGTTACAAAAGGCATTAGTTCACCAATTTTTTTTTTATGGCTGAGTAATACTCCATGGTATGCATATACCATGTTTTATTAATCCACTAATATATCGATGGGCACTTCGGTTGTTTCCACATCTTTGCAACTGTGAGTTGTGCTGCTATAAATATTAGAGTGCAAGTGTCCTTTTAAAATAAAATGTCTTTTTTTTCTTTGAGTAAATACCCAGTAGTGGGATTGCTATTTCAAATGGTATGTCTACTTTCAGTTCTTTGAGGTGTCCCCATACTGCTTACCATAGAGGTTGTACTAGTTTGCAATCCCACCAGCACGTGTAAGTGTTCCTTTCTCTCCACGTCCACACCAGCATCTGTTGTTTTGGGACTTTTTGATAAAAGCCATTCTCACTGGAGTTAAGTGATATCTCATTGTGGTCTTGATTTGCATTTCCCTAATGATTAGAGACATTGAACATTTTTTCATATGCTTATTGGCTATTTTTAAATAAAAAATTAATGAAAATACATTTTTATAACGTTTTTAACTGTATTTCCTCTATGAAAGACTTTTTAATTAGAAAACATGAATGTACAAAATTATGAGATGTATTAATTGTTCAACCTGGGAATTGGAACTCTTAAAATCTGGGACTTTGTTAATATATATTATGAGATTTTGAAAAAAATCAAGAGAAAGATATTGAAGTTTATTCCAACTCTTAAATAATGTTCTAGATTATATGGGATGATTGAGAAAAACTCTGAAATGATAGACTTTAGTTTACTTTTTTTTGTTTACTTTTTAAAAAAGATAGACTTTCTTTCTAAGAGTGCATTTAGGTTCACAGCAAAATTGAGTGGAAAGTACAGAGTTCCTATGGTACCCCCTTCTCCCACACATGCACAATTTCTGCTCTATTACATCCTATACCACAGTAGTACATTTGTTATAATTGATGAACCTACATTGATAAATTGTTATCACCCAAGGTCCATAGATTACCTTAGGATTCCCTCTTGGTTGTACATTCTATGGGTTTTGACAAATGTATAATGATGTGTATCCACCAGGATAGTATCATACAGAATAGTTTCACTGCCCTAAAAATCTTCTGTGCTATGACTATTCATCTCTTCCTCTCCTCTAACTCCTGGAAAACACTGATCTTTTTCATGTCTCTGTAGTTTCGCCTTTTCCAGAATGTCTTGTATAGTTGGAATCGTACAGTATGTAGCCTTTTCAGGTTGGCTCCTTTCACTTAGTGATATGCATTTAAGGTTCCTCCATATCTACTTTCCTTTTTAAAACTTTAGTATTGTATTTATTTTCCTTATCTTATTGAAACTTTTTAATGGATTTTCAATATAAGTAACAATCAGCCTATTAATATACAATGTAGAATGCCTTTACTGTAATTTATACAAATATTATACTGAGAGATTTTTGTAAGATATTTTTAGGAACAGAGTAGATAGTACCTAGCTTTTCTGATGTGGCTTATTATAATAGGGATGCTAGTAGAATTATTTGATAGAGATTATAATATCTAAAATTCAAAAAGTATGTGTGTTTTTTAATTACAGGCTGACCATTTGATTGAAAAACTAAGGACACGAAAATGTCAACAGTTGGAAGATTTCCCTAATCTTGGCTAATATTAAAATATTTTGGTCCCTTTGAAGTGTAATTGCAATTTTAAGGTTTGTTGGGTTTTATGGGAGGCTATTAGTAAGTAGTCTTAAATCTTTTCTGAATATCTTTTTCCTGAGATTTGTGATCTAGTTATATGAATACTTTGTCACTGACTTCTTTGGTTCAATGGTTACTTGTCTAGGGATTTTATATATATGATGCTATAGATAAAATCCCATTTAAAACAAATTCTATTAATTGAGAAGGGTTCTGTATTTTTTAAAAAGTCAAAATATTTTCATGTCTCAGTAAATGGTCAATTATAATAGTGATTTATTTATGAAGAATAAAATTCCATAGAAAGTACTTTATTGGAACTTTTATTACTGTGAAGGAGAAAAAGAATTTAGCTATTTCTTGACAGTTCTACAGTTTTACACATAAATTTTCAAAATAAAGAATACCATACTACACAGTGATCTCCCATCTTGCAGATGGAAAGAATTATATATATGTCACTTTTTATTCAAATTTCAGATGCTTGTCTTCACTTACTGAAGTCTTGTATCTTTTTAATAAATTGGCCCTGAAAACTATATAATATATATAATTTCTAACAGTGAGTTTACAAAAACAACCAAATTGGCTATCAGAAGTCACTGTAATGGAATTTTGCCTGTAATAACATAAAGGGGAAGAAACATAAAGTGGTTCTAATGTATTAAAGCTAGCAGAAAACTTTTTTTTTACCAAAAGGAAATTAGAATACAAAGTGGTTTAAAAGTGGTTTAGCTTTTATCATGAAAAGAGCTTTATTTGAAAGCAGAGATAGATAGGCTTAGATGAGAACATTATTTTAATAACACAATGTTAATATTATTGATAAATCATTTCAAGAGGGATATTTCTTTAGGAATTGTCTTGTGTTGCTAATTAATCTACAGTCACAAGAGTGAATGTGAATGGAGAGTAGGTACTGAAAGCTAATCCTACATTGTGCCAGTGTACAATAGTAACATGTACGTGAACATAAATGAACATAAGAATTAATGTATTGTTGGAAATAAGCCGAGATTACTAGTTTCCTTTTTTTATTTTTTTGGTATGACATTAAACATAGTTTTAAGTAACAAAATACTTACTGCAATGCTTAGTTACAACATCTGGAATCAATATTGTTTCATTTGTTCATTAATTTATTCATTTAGCAAACACTGTGTTAAGCATTTAATGTGTACCAGACACTGGTAGGATCAGGAAATAAAGAAATGAAAATGGAAAGTCTGCCTGCAATTGCTTATACAGGGGTCAGACAAAATCACTGATTGGAATTTAATGTGTTAAGTGCCATAATGTCCACAGAAGAAACGGTGGAGGGGGAAACACTTCTGAGAGCAGGTGGCAGTAGAACTGAGTATTCAAGACTGAATGTTAGGCAAGTAGACTGTGACGGTTTAGGCTAAGAAACCCACAGGTACTTTCCTTGATTTCGGCTTCCCCTGTTATCTACTTTACAATTGACATAAATGTCCAAATTTCATCTCATTCACTGAAGGCGAAGAGAGGGATTTGGAAGTAGGAGTTTGGGGCTCTCAAAATTAGATTTAGAGGCTCTCCAGCACTGCTTTGTGATGTAACTCACTGAGCAGCTACAAAGATTAACAGTTACAAGTTTACTTATAACAGTTACAAATCAGAATATGACTAACCTTAGAGAAGGAATTTTCAACAGATGCGACCTTGAATCTTTTACTATGTGAACTTGCAATGATGTAAGTGACAACATTATACCAATAACATGTAAAGTATTTAAGGAATTCTCAAATACTTTACGGACCTCTTCAAAAATGTGATTAGCCAATTGATCCAATTTATGTAGGTTGATACCCTCTCATATAAGTTTTTCTTTGTTAGAAGACCCTTGGAAACCCATTTTTAGTAGAGGTTGTCTTATTAATAATCAAATTACTACAATTAAAATCCACTTAGCCTTTTCAGTAGTCTAAATATTCGGTAACTCCCTAGCTATCTATAACACTAGTTCAAAACAAAGCTAATACATAACCTGTCTTAAAATGTTTAAAGTGGTATTGAGAGTGTTGTTTATGCATGTTGTGATACCATTTGTGTAATTATGTAATCGTAAAATTTTTATAATGAGGCATTTCAAACTGTGCTTACTTAGCTAGAAGAAAATGAAATAAAAATGGAAAAATACTGTGTCAAATTTGCCTGTCTGGACTTTTTAATAGTACTAAAACCAGAGGTTCCAATGAAAGGTGTTTGATAAATTGCTTGATTACAAAGCATGAAAGGTTCACTGTAGAGTATTGTAAACACACTTCTTCCATATAAAAAATTTAAGGTTAAGAGCACAGTATTTATTATTGGCTCATATACTTGTAGATTTTGATGTCAAAAAGTCATCTACTTTATGCCTACAACTTTTATTAATTTTTTAGTGTATACTAGGTACAAGTGCTCCAAGTCACTAAAATGAAGCTAATACCTGTTGATTCATCTGTTTAACAATCAGCTTTTATTCTAGAAGTATAAAATACAAAAAACAGATCTCTGATTCAGCTTGAGTCAACTTAATGGAAATATCTAAGTTCACCTCTGATGAAGAAGAATGAGATCCTCATTGTATGATTAGTTATTTAAAACCACCATAGGTAGAGATGGATCCATAATCAACAATGGTGCATTAATTAGACCAATCTCTAAGCCAAATATTTTTTGAGTAAGTATATTTTCTCTTCATATAAAATAGGTATCTCAAGCTTAAAATATTCCTCCTCCCAATCCATTCTTCTCAGTTTTCCCCATCTTTTAATGGCAAATCTAATCTTTTGTTACTCAGGCCAAAAATCTTAGAGTCATCCTTGACTCCTGTCTCTTACACTTCATATCTTGTCAGTAGTACCTTCAAAATTTATTCAGAATTTGAGCATGTCTCACCACTGCTGTCATCTTGGCCAAGTCATCATCATTATTTTTCGTCTAGATTACAGGAGTAGCTTCCACACTATCTCCCTGCTTTTGTCCTTTTCCACCCTACTGTCTCTTCTCAATATTTACACTTTCAATAAACAGTCTATGTATGCTTGTGTTCTCTCTGGCCCACAGATCCTAAATACTTTGCCCTCAGATAACACACAAAAAGTCTGGGCACCAGGTGTCACCTTGAAGGGACCTGAAACAAAAATCAATTCATTCCTCTCCATGTCCAGTGCTCTACCTTTTCAGACTCTCATCCTCTCTTGCCTTGAATATTGCTAGAATCTCTTGACCAGACTCCATGCCTCCAGTTGCTCCCTTTCTAACACAACCTTCATCAGAGTTCTTTCTAAATAACTGACTAAATTGCTTAATTGATCATGAAATTTTCTTGTTTACATTCACTCTCAAGATTATTCATCAGTTTTTTCAGCTTTATTTCCTGCACTTGTACCCAATGTGCTAGCCATTTTTACTACTACAACTAAACTGAGCACACCTTTGAAAATCTGTTCACCCTTGAAGTCCAGGTTCAAATGTTACCTCTTCTATGAAGTCTTCTCTGATACTTCCCATCCCCAACTGCAGAAATATTGTTTCTTTAGCTTTAGTCCATGGTATTTTGTTTATTTTCCTAGCATAGACCTTATACAATCTAGCCAAGGTATAATATCTCTTGCCAGTGGATTTTGAGCTCTTTTGGAGCTGGAGGATTGATTTTTAAATTTATCTTTGTATTTGCGTTGGCTTAGCCCAGTAACTAATTTATATTATTCATATTAAAAGACAGAAAATGCATTTTAATCCTTGAGTCCCTTAAAATGTTACCATAACAAATCAAAACATGATGGAAGGCTCTGATTTCAGTCAACTTTCAATCCCCAAATCAAAAGTATAACCTAGATGTCAGCTGGATCTTCCTGGCTATATTATGTCCTTCATGGCAATATCTATGACCCGTATCACTCAAGCATGAAACCTTTTTGTGTTTCAGAAGAATCCACCCACACCAGGCATTTCAGACATTTAATTTCAAGTATGTTTATATGGCTATCATATAGCTCCTGCCATCTTGCTGACTCTCTTTTCCTCTACTGCTTCTCGCCTTGCCTTTGGAAAACAGTTATCTTATTTTCTCATTAGACTTGTTTTAATTTTCTCTGAAGCCTTAGTTCTAGCCTACATGCCTGGCCCACAGGAAATCACCTAACTTAAGTAGCCTTATTTTAGATAATTTCTCAGCTAAAGAGATTCTCTCAAGATTAATTCTCAACCCAGCTGGCAAGAGAGAAATATTTTCTTCTTGTTACATGTTCCTCTGAGAAAAATATTTGCAGCACTTTGCAAATTTATCACATAAATTCTCTCCACAAAGGTGGGTAAGAAGACAACAAAACATGCTATTTATCTGTGTTACCTGGGACTCCTGGGTTTCGAAGCCCATCCATCCATCCATCCTGCTTTTTCCCAGGCAGTTATTCTTAAACCTTACTGTGCTTCAGGACCACTTGGTGGGTTTCCTTAAAACCAACTGCTAGACCTACCCTCAAGTCTCTTAAGAGGTCTGTCCTAGAAAGATGGAGCATTCATGGGGATTAGATCATTTCCTAGAAGTCAGACCATGAACCTCCTTATTCCTTGCAGTACAAATTAAAAAAAAAAATTACAAGTCTCTAGATGCTAGTTTGACTACCAACTTTCAAAGTCCTTACTCTCCTGCTGCTCCTTAACCACTCTACTAAATTAAAAAACTTCGATCAGGTCTGGCTGTGAGTCCCTGGAAGGCAATTTAATTGATTTCAGAGTAGTTCCATACTAATCCTAATGGCCTGCACAGGGTTAATCTCTACTTTCCTAGATCATGTATCCAACAGTTTGAGATTCTCCATGTAGATGCTCTCCTGCTCATTTCTTTCTTTCCTCTCCTGCTCATTTCTTGAATGAAGATTTAATATAGATTTAGTCCTGATCCTTACAGCAAAGGATCCCAGATGAAAAATCAGTGAAACCTGATTCCATTTGGGTTTTCTAGACCCTGTTGTCTGATTTGCTGTCCCTACACAACATCATATTAATCTATGCATGAAAATCAGCAACTCTTTGATATTCCCTAAAAAGTTGCCCCATCAAAATGTCATGTTTGGTAATGTTACTGAAGATTGGACAAGTTCTGCACTGTGCCATCCTTCCCCTAACAATGAAATTGGTTTCTATCCCACCTTGGCCTCTCTTCTTGAAGAATAAACAATTTTTTCTTGTCGCAGAGAACTTTTATCTCCTTTTCTGATTCCTTGGGGCCAAGATACTTCTATGCTCTTCAGAGATTCATCTCAAATGGACTTAAGACATTTTCCTAACAAAGGCAGACCTTTTGCTAATGGGAATTCTCATATGGTTTTTTAAGAGAAGAAAAATGCCTTCCCTAAATGCCATTTATTGCCCCACTCAATATGCCAGGTGTTATATCAAAAGCTCATGAACATTATTCCACGTAATTCTTTTTAACAATCCTTTGCCATAGGCGATATTATTCTATTTTTGAAAAGAAAACTGAGGCTCAGAGAGCTTAAGAAATTTGCTTAAGAGCATGTAGGTGGTAAATGATGGAACTGAGGTTTGAATCTAAGAATGACACCACAGCCTATGTTCTTAATAACTAACTCTAAGCATTAACTATGTTCCTGGCACTTGGTGCTGGAGATATGTTGGATGCTTACTTTTTTGAACTTTGTGCAATACCATAGTGGAATGCAAAATAAATAAGTTTCAACACGGCAAAGGGCTCAGCACTCTCAAAAGCAATAGCATATATACATAGAATATGCAATTAAAATATATTTTATAAACTATCTGCTACTGTGAAATCTGTGCCAGTGTTAATAGTTAGAAACAACTTTCATCGATGGTTCTAATTTACAGTTGGCTGTACATTAATTGATCGTGTGAGTCTAACAAATAACACAACCTATTATTTCTTGTGGACTTACTTTGAAAAAGATATGTTTGGGTTTCTGTTAAGCATAGAGTGAACCATGAGAGATTATTTCGGTCCTCAAGAGTTTATTCTAATGAGCGTATAAAGCACATGCTTTTGAAAAATTGTCCCAAAAATACAAAAAGCATACTAAATGTTAAATGAGTGGTCCAGGGAAGTCAGTCCCTGAGACCTGGAATGGTTGAAGTCTACACGGAAAAGGTAAAATTTCAGTCCAGATATAAAGAGTTGTAGAGAAAGTTGGAAGTACATTCCAGGTAGAAGGATCACTGGGAACTATAATGTTTTATCGCAACCTGCTCCTGAAAACAATGCGGCCGCTCACACGAGCTACTCGTTCTTGGAGACCCCTGCGTGACAGGTAAGGAAACGCCTCCGACTGCGACCGAGGTTCGGACTCCGGGCGCGAGGAACTACGGTACAGGCTCCGCCTCGCCGAGCTTCCGTTTCCGGTCCTCAGGCTCTGTCTCCTCGGAGACTTGCCCTTTAGGGAAGGGGGTGGGCCCTCGCGCGGGCCGCGCAGGCGCACAGGGGGCAGCTGCAATGGCGCGGCCGTGCAACCTGAACAGGTATCTGCTGCTCATGGCGCAGGAGCACCTGGAGTTCCGCCTGCCGGTGAGCCCCTGGCGCCCTCTGCAATTTCCGACCGCAGAGGCAGCGCAGTGGAGTTGGTGTGGGGGTGGAAGTGACCTGCAGAGCTTGACGCTGCTGGGATTCCGGGATCTGTGCTTGTCGGGGCAGATTATGCGTCCCCGGTGCAATCCTTTGGCCCGTTGGGCGGGGTGAGCTTGGCAGAGGATGTGTGAGAGAGAAGTCTGGCTAAGCGTATTCATTCATTCCTATGTCTGCGTGCCAAGAACCGGAGTTAGGCAGGCGAATATGACGGGTCCTCTCCCTCCAGGAGCTTTTCGTCTAGCGGAGGACAGAGACATCTGACAGAAATGCAATGTAGTGTTTTAACTGGCAGAATACGCGAGTCAAACTCGGTGGAGGGGTTGGTGGTGGGAATTAGATGATAGAGAAATTGTGAAAAGTGTTTTATTTATTCATTCAAGAAACGTTTTCAGTGTGCCTGAATCGAATGTGTGGACGCTGAAGATATAACGATGGCAAAAACAGCCTCCTCCTTCAAGGAGCGTACTGTTCAGGCTAACAGCTGAGCAGACACATACCGTAGAATTATGAAATAATGTTGGTAAATGCAATGATAGATGCACAAGGAAATATGAGAGCATATAGAAGGGGAATCTAATCCATCCTAAGGGTGGGGGATGTTGGCGTTTAAAAGGCCTTCCCTACTGGGATGACACTTGAACTAAAAGATTAGTAGGAGTTAGCTGGGCCAAGGAGAAAAATATGCAAGTTAGAATTACAAGATGTTCATTATTACTCAATCACCAGATGTGTGACATCGAGTGGTAAGAAGAGAGCAAGAGAGGTAGATAGGGGCCAGAAAATGCAAAGCCTTGAATACCCTGGAGCTTGGAAGGGGAATTTATTGAATAATTTTAAGTAAAGAAGCAACAGAATCATTTTTTCAAAAATTATTTTGACAGAAATGTGGAAGATGGATTTGAGAGGAATAAGACTGGCATCAGGGACTAGTTAGGAGTCTGTTGGAATAGTCTTGTTAAAAGACTAAGCAGACCTGACCTAGGGCAAGGGGGAAGAGAATGGGATAGATTGGGAAAATATTTAGGTGATAAAATCATTAGGTCTGGATTGATTGACTGTAGGGGGAAGAGGGACTAATGAGGGATGACTCCTAGGGTGGATATAGTAGTGTCTCCATTTAAAATAGGGAACACAGGCAGAATGCATGATTTAAATTTTGTTTATACTGAATTTGGTGTGCATGTGTGACATCAAGTGTAGATGACTAGGAGGCAGTGGATATATGAATATGCATAGAGCATGGTAGAGTGATCTGGACTGGCAGTAAATATTTGGAGTCTTCTGCATATGAAAACTGAGAGAGAAGTGAAATTACTCAAAGCATAGTGTTAAAAGAGTAGTGGGCTAAGTACAGATGCTTGGAAGTATTGATATTAAGGGAACGTTAGAAAGGGGAGGCCATGAGGAAGATAAGCAAAGTGTCAGAATAAGAAGGATGTGAGGCCACAGAAATTAGGAGGGCAAAGTTTTAGGAAGCAGGGATAAATTGATAATGTTGAATGCAGTCATTTTTTGGTTAGAAAAGAATGAAAATATGTTCATTGATACTCTCTAGTAGAAGGTAATTAGTTGGTGATTTTGCTAGAGCTGTTGTGTAGAGTTTTAGCAGGATCAGCCAGATTGCTTGGTTTAGTAGTCACTGGAAAATAAGGAAGGGCAGATAAGGTAGACTGCCCTTAATTAGAGCATAAGAAGGGAGAGTAGGAGATTGATTAACAGTTTGAGGGGGAGGACTCCATCTAGGGAGGACTCCATCCACAGAGAGATTGAGCTTGAGTGTGTTTATAGCCTGAGGGGAAGAGGAGAATGGATATAAGGGCACAGTGGGAGGTGTTACCCTTTCACTAGAAGGGGAGATTGGTCAAAGGAGAGTTAGGATGGGTGTGGGGTAGTTTCCTGAGGGCCTGGATAATAGATGAGTTGAAGTTATTTCTTTAGAGATCATGGGCCAGCAGTTGAATGGGGAAATTGAGAAAAACAGTAAAATTTAAAATGGTCATTGAGAGCAAAGGAGAGAGTTGTCAAGGCCAAGTAAAACCATTTAGTAGAGAAGAATACAGGTATTAAAGCAAAGCTGAAAATTAGCTGAAAGTGGAGATCACATATTTGTATTATAATTGTGCAAAGATTCTGTGATTTTCTTCAGTATTGCTCAACTCATTGGCCTAAGGAGTATGAAAGAAGATTGTAGCATTGATTCAGTATTAATGTTTTGAGTTTCATGGAGGAAGTAATTTTTAATTTTAATGAATTTTAAGTATTAATTGATAAAGAAGATGTTCTGTTGGTGAAGGGGACCAGAAAGCCCACTTCTTTGAGAATCAAAAGTAGGCCTAAAGGCACAGAGGTGTGGTTGGTTGGCAATTTGGGAGGCTTGGGAACAAAGGATGAAGTAGTGGGCGGTGAGACTAGAGAGATGGTAGGATCCAGATTTGGGGAGTGTTTTGATTCCACTCCAAAGAGTTTGGATTTTGTTTTAGATTTAATGGGGAGCCACTGACTTTTTTTTTTTAGCCAAGAAGTGACAAGATCATTTGTGTTTTAGAACAATTCTGGAGAACCAGAGAAAAGATACCACTTAAAACAGCAATCCCCAACCTTTTTGGCACCAGGAACCAGTTTCATGGAAGACAATTTTTCCAAGGACCTGGGGGTGGGGGTTGGGGAAGTTCGGTATGACTGAAGCTCATTACATTTATTGTGAAGTCAAACCTCTCTGCTAATGATACTCTGTATCTGCAGCTGCTTCCCAGTCACCACCTCAGCTCCACCTCAGATCATCAGGCATTAGATGCTCATAAGAAGCATGCAACTTAGATACCTTGTATGTGCAGTTTACAGTAGGGTTTGTGCTCCTGTGAGAATCTAATGCCACCACTGATCTGTTAGGGCAGAGATTATGCAGTGATGTGAGCAATGGGGAGCGGCTGTAAATACAGATGAAGCTTGGCTGCTGGCCCTCTGCTCAGCTCACCTGCCACTCACCTCCTGCTGTGTGGCGGGTTCCTTCCAGGCCACAGACCAGTAGGTGTGTGTGTTGGGGGGGTGGTGACTGCAGACTTATACTAGAGTGGGACTTGGTAGAAGCCAAGGAGGGTGAGTGCCTAAAGTAAGGTAATGCAGTGAGAATGGCGTGGTTAGGCTGCACTCTATCATATCCCTAGCACTTGTTGATTTTACCAGTTCTTCCCACTGAAATTCTTCTTACTATATTACCGTAGTGCCAGTTTAATCTTCCAGAAGCTCAGTTTTGTTTTATGTCCTCATTGTCCCAAGGGTACAACTCCTTAGCCTGGCATTCAAGGCCCACCACTGCATGGTTCTTGTCTTTGTTCTCCCACTCCCCCCAAGTCTTTATTGCTGCCACAACTGGCTCTCCATTATTCCCTGAACGATGTCCTCCATTTTCCTGCTTTGACCTTTACTTCCTGTGCTCCCTTTAGTCTGGTTGGAGTTTTTCCTCTCCCATTCTGAAATCTAATGACTTTATATAGTCAATGTTCATTTAGCTTTATCTATGTATTTATTTTAGGTTTATATTTTTCACGATTCTTTTTCAGATCTGTAATTTCCTTTTTGTAGTTTTTCCTCCTATGACAAAATTCTTAATTTTTGTCATTTACCCCCTTCAATATAGAAAGCATAAAGTACGTGACTGATAAAAGGGGTCCTGTTGGTCTGTTTCTATTGTTTATTGTTTCTTTTGATTCTTTTTCATTGATGTGCTGGGTTATTTTTTAAACATGTGTCAGATGCTGTATTTTGAAAATTTATTTGAAGAAATAATTTGAGGTTTAGGATGATATTCATCCTCTTGAAGAAGATAGGACCACATAGGAGCATGAATAATCTAGAATCACTTTAACTCATTTTCAGGCATTAAACTCTGTTTGTGTTCTGATTCCCACATACTCCCTAGGGTCTGTAGCTTTTTGGGATCCTAATCTGAACTGGGGGTTTATCAAGTCTCCTTTGTCCCCCATGTGTGGCCCTGTAATTTTTTTGTCTCTCTCACTCCATCAGGTTATCAGAAGGGCTGTTTACTCTCATATCTGCTTTTGGAATTGATAAATGTCTTAGGGAAAAAGTGGCTCTACCTTGGAATTTCTGTCCTGGGTTGGATCGTGGTTTGGTAATTCTTGATATCTTTCTATGCCTTCCAAGTGGATGTCCAGCTTTTCTAGCTTTTCTTCTTAACAGGAAGCTTAATCTGAATTACCTAGTTTGCTGTCCCTGGAAGTGGAAGTCCTCTGTCATTGATTTAGATTCTTCCTGTTTTTCAGGGCTTAAGTCACTTTCCATGAAACATCCCTTCTCAAACTGAAGTAATCTTTTCCTCTCTTGTACTCTAATACTTTTTTGCTTTTACTTCTTTAAGAACGTGTACTGTTTCACATCCTTCAGTTGTGAGGTTAAATGTTTTATTTCTCCTAGACCTTAAGCTCCTGAGGATAAATATGTGTTTATTTGTATGTAGCTCAGTGTCTTGTATGGATTAGTTGCTTAAGATGTTGAGTTGAGTGAAATAGGATCCCTTCTGGGGAAGGCAGTGAAAAGGACAGTCTGTACTTTTGGGCCCATCTACTGCAATAAAACTGGTAGGCAACAAAGCTGTAATGAGAGGCTGCCTTTGTGAATTAAAATGAGAGAAATTTAAGTGTGGTCCAATTTTACCTCTGATAGAGTTTAATTAGGGCCAATTTTAGTTGACAGCTGCCTTATTGTACTAAAAGTAAACTTTGGACACCTGGATTTTAGTGCTGGTCCTGAAACAACCTAGATGGATGAAAAAGTGAGTGGCTGAAATAACTGAAAAGTTCATGTGAGTTAATGCATCACATGTGCCCCAGATCATGCCACATTTTTATATCCAATGCTCAATATAAATTCTCTTTTTGTAAGAATAGAAAGATTCTTAACTGGAAAGTGAATTTACCATACAATTCATGAAAATTTTATGTTTTGCTTTGCCAAGTTGGTGATGGAGTAGTTTAAACATGTTTTGCTTTTAAATTTGAAACTGAGGTTATCGTATTTATTCTCAATTTTAAGTGGTTGCTTAAGTTTTGGGTAGTAGAACTAATGCTACGCCATACATCTTCTGATAATCCGTCACTTTTAGGATCTTTGTGTTCTCTAACCTGTTGCTGATTTTTAACAGTGTATTTCAGGTGTAGCCAGCAAACTTGGGTGTTTTAACTTGGTTGTGATTGGATGTATTATATGTAAAGCTGATTTTGCAACACGCTTTAATATAAAAGGATCTTGGAGTGGGGAACTTCCTGTTCTGGGTATATGTTTCAATTTTAATGGCTGTGGCTCACGGTGGGCTTGGTATTAAAGGCTCCTTCTGGTTGGGAGGAAAGGGGGTTGTCAGCAGCCAACAGTGGGGACATTTACTTCTTATTGGGTTACTTCCTCCATAAGATATACACAGAGGAGTGGGATTCTACTTTCTTTATGTTATTTAAGGAGATAATTTGTAGTACAAATCATAAAATTTGTGTAGTCATGTGTTTATCAATATAAAGTGATGGCTTCAAAAATATATATATATATATATATATACACTATCTGAACAGATTTTAATTTTGCATGCATGACACTTTTAAAGGAATCTATTGGGTTAGTTCGCTTTCTAGTTCTGTAACTTTATCCAGAAAGAAGAGGAGTTTAAGTTAATGTATTTGTTAAATCCAAGTGATCCTCCCTATTTATTTATTTCCAAACATCCTCAAATCATCTGTTTAATTATTCATTTCATTTTTATTGATCAATTGTCAGATTTACTAATCTGTAGTTTCTATAATCTAATTTTTCCCTTTTCAAAATCAGGATTCTTCAGATGAAGTCTTTGGCAACTCTCCTATTATCTAAAATTTCTCAGAAATTGTTTAACCATGGTTATTACTATTAAATTTTTTTCAGAACGCTGAATTGTGATTATCTGATGTTGAAACTTAAATGCCTTAGGTAGATGATCAGCCCATTTTTTTTTTTTATTTTTTAATAATACTATACTTGTCTTAGTAGACTTCGAGCTCCCTGTGTTAAAATGTATTCTTTTTGTAATATTTTCAATTTAGGAAATAAAGTCTTTGCTTTCACTTTTTGGAGGTCAGTTCACTAACAGTCAGGAAACTTATGGAAAGGTAAGTTGAGTTTTCATTAGATTGTATGTAGTATACTTATAATAGAACCTTGGATTTAAAGAGAAGTGCTTATTTTAAATTCATATTTGTGTGCTTACTTGTATTTATTTCTAAAGGCAATGGAATAAAAAGGATATTTTGGGAAAAATTGTGGTTTTGGAAAATATTTCTAGTATTCATTTATTTTATTAGATTTTAATTTTTGATTGAACAATTGTACCATAATTTGTATCTGTCCTTTCATTGAAAAAAGGGCTGTCTTCTGTTGATGTGTATTTAGAAATAGAATTTAGAATTTAGCTGAATTTTGGGCTTATATTGGGGAACATTTTAAAATTTGATATTGTTCATTGTGTAAGATTGTGAATTTATGAGATTTATATTTTGTGTTTGTAGTTTGTCAGCATATTAGAGAAGTTTGGAAAATAGAAAAAGAAAAAAAATCACTCAATTCTTCCTCCTTGACATGACTTACAATCTGTGGATACTGCCCTCTAGTCTTTTTTTATGTACTTTTTATCCTATTGTAGTGCTACTTACCATGGATGTAAGAATACTTGATCTGACTTTAACCAAAATAAAAGTCACTGCAATAGTAAAAAATCAAATTAGGAT
Organism: Lepilemur ruficaudatus; assembly: GCA_963574885.1. Classification (NCBI taxonomy): domain Eukaryota; kingdom Metazoa; phylum Chordata; class Mammalia; order Primates; family Lepilemuridae; genus Lepilemur; species Lepilemur ruficaudatus. The sequence continues at coordinate 6,001 of CAUYRT010050996.1, read as the reverse complement.
AATATAGTACAATGTAAGAATACTTTCATAAGTGACTCTATAAATGAAAATATCAGCAAATGAAATTTAAATTTAGGGTTAATTTTGTATTTTTCCTTTGGTGTAGTTTGACTAAAAAAACCCTAAATTTAAATTTAATTGTACTGTATTATCCTAATCAAGTATTCTTACATGAAAATAGAAATTGGAATTTCTCCCTATTCGTATCTTGAATAAAAGCATATGAAGCCATGTAGCCACTTAGAATTAAGTTGTATGTTATTTCTTTCAGTCACCATTTTGGATTCTTAGCATTCCCTCTGAAGAAATTGCAAGAAACTTAATGAAACGGACAGTATGTGCCAAGTAAGACAAACTTACGTTCTCCTGTGTGAGTGAACACGTACTTCTCATAACTACTCAGTCCTACTCTTTGCTATATCGGCAGAAAGAAGGAGCGGTGTGGAGGGAGTCCAGTTTAGGTTGCAGTTGTATGCGCCTGCCACTGGGTGGCGGTGAGGGAACAGAGGAGACTTACCTGCTCAAACTGAGAGTGAGAGATCTCAGTGGGGGAAATGTAGAAACACTTGTTTTAGAATAATTCTTTTAAGCTTCCATATCAGCAGCAGTATAGTATGTGATGTAAATGCTATGTTCTTACATAGGATATAGGCCACATTAATTGTAACCAAGGTATTGAAAATGCTTTTCTTGCAGTTGGTTTTTATTTGGATGAGCATTTTGGTGAAGTGTAAGATGACAAAAAGTGGAGACTGGCGTGAAATATATTTTATTGTTTTATTTGTTAGAGAAAGGAATTCTGATTATGAATTAATGTAATGATGTTGATCATTTATCCTGAGTGTTTCTGGATTTTATCATTGGTATGTGCTTTTTATTTTTTCCTTTCTTTTTTTTCCCCCCCACTACTGGAAAATTTTCTATCATCAGATTTGAAAACTAAACTGCATTTTCAGCTAACATCTTAAAGATTGAACAGCTTGTGTTATCTTTGAGCTGCTTTTTTTCTTGAACATTTTGGCAGATTGCTGAAAACTTTCTTTTCCTTAGAAATTATATTTGATAATGCAATGCCAACAAAAATTTATATATGTCGAGTTTTGTTAACATGATTAGCAATGCTTTATATTGTCATATGTAATTTCTGTTATTATTAAATTGAATACAACCCCATATTTAGTTAACTTCATCCTGTTGAGGACTACCTGGAGCTCTAAATCTAATCTTTTAAACTGAAGCTTGTTAATAAGTCTTATTATTAAATAAAAATTACTAGAAAACAGAAACATAACTAAAAGACACCCTTTGAATAATTACTATTTCAGATATACATATTAAAATTTATGGCTCTAAGAGGTGTCTGAATTCCAAAGGTATAGCTTATTAGGTTTAAGATAACTACTTGAGTACTAAGAACTTGTACACTTCTTTAAAAGCTCTTATCTTCTGATGCATATATTTGATTAAGCTATAATTAATAATTGTATAGTACTTATATAATCATTTTTTTGGTTGCTTTTTATTCTCTGCATATTTTGTGTAACTGAGGTATACCTTCAATGATAGCTAAGTAAGAGTCCTATTACTGTAGAGGCCTTCTCTATACCTTCAATGATAGTTAAGTAAGAGTACTATTACTATAGAGGCCTTCTCTATAAATTCAATAGATAGAAAAGGAGGAATTTGTTTTCAAAGGATAAAATTCACAATCTAATTGTAACATCAGTTGTACTAGAAGGAAATAGACTTTTTTAGATTCAAAACTAACTTAAATTCAACTTTTTCTGTGTTAGTGTAGGGATTGAAAGTTCATTTTAATTATTTTTAATGTGAAATATGTTGAGCATAACATAAAAAGTGAAAAATATATCAAGGACCTGGGTACCTACCTTGTTAGATCTCAATATTTTGAGTAACTTAGTTATTAAATGTCACTAAATCATAGCTAAATATTAACATTACAGTAACATTTTAGTCTGATCATTGTTCTTTTTGTTTTATTGAGAAGACACAGGGAAAAATTGGATTTTCTGCAGCTTTTTACCCATTTCATTAAAATAACTAAGTGATTTTATGGCATCATTTTGTTATACTATAAAAATATCATGAAAACTTGGAAAACTCCTGACTTATATTGAATTTCCTCAACTTCTCTGTGTGGTTTGGATTTAAGATATATTTGTTTCCAGGATTCAGATTTTTCATTTATAGCTTAGAAAACATCGACAATAATTGTTTTAGTGGAGTGGGCACAACGAACTAGTAAAATGACTATTATGTATCACTGTGTGAACTGAGTTCTTTCCTGAGGTTAGTACCAATCATTTATTTCCTAGGTCTATATTTGAGCTATGGGGTCATGGAAAATCTCCTGAAGAGCTGTACAGTTCTCTTAAAAATTACCCTGTGGAGAAGATGGTACGTAGTGAAATGTAGTTTTATATTGGCATATGTGCAGATTCTGTAGAATTATTAAGCTTAAAAAACTAATTTGCTTTTCTTTTAGGTTCCATTTCTACATTCAGATTCTACGTATAAAATAAAGATTCACACATTTAATAAAACATTGACACAAGAAGAAAAAGTCAAACGAATAGATGTAAGTGAATTTAGCAAAAACAAAAAACCTACAGGATTAATGTAGTCTAGCCATTGTTGATAATAAGAATACCTAATGTCTGTTAAGTGCTTATTTTGTACCACATCTTATGCTAAGTGCTTTTCATGTTTTATCTTATGTAATGCTGACATTAAACTTCATGTTTAATGCTGACATTAAACTTCATGTAGGTGTTATTAGATGAGCACTATTTTCATAAATTTTTATAGGACATTAGAATTACTTTTATTTTTTAGGCACTTGAGTTTCTGCCATTTGAAGGAAAAGTGAATTTAAAGAAGCCACAACATACATTCTCTGTTTTGGAGGATTATGGTTTGGACCCAAACCGCATCCCTGAGAATCCACATAATATTTATTTTGGTAGATGGGTAAGCAAGTATTCTTTTTACTTATTTTAGTTTGTTTCTTTAAAAGCTGAAAGTTAGGCCTCTGTTTTTGACTCTTTGTACGTAGAACTTTAAAGCAGCTAAAGAGTCAGAACTACTGGATGGATTAAAATCAGAGTACGTGATTATGTTTCTTGGTTTTTATTCCCCCCCCAGAGATTCCCTATGAGGTACAAGAGGCTTGCTAGATTGTTAGATATAGGGCTGAGGGAGGAGGTGATATACCTGCAAATATTAAAACAAGATTTTTCAGACATCTGGATACTTTTTTGATAAAGCAGAGAAAAGGCAGAATGCTGTGATAGTTGAGGGATCACATTTTTGGAGATCTCCAATCTAGGTCTTCACTCTGAATATAAATAGAATTACCATAGAGCAGTTCTGCCCACTTCTCTAAGTGAGTGAATGGGAGCTGTGACTTATGTTAGAGATTATTGTTATTTAGGATAAAAAAGAAATGGGCAAAGTTTACTACTTGCTAACTCCTGGAATAATTGCATTCAAATTCAATTCATATTTGGTTTGAAAACACAAAGTAAATGGAAAGACATTAAGAAATAAAAGGTTTTGTACATAATGACCACAAGCACATTATTTTCAAGGAACAAGTTTAGAGCAGTGGTCGTGGTTCTTGTCAGCAAGATACTGTGGTTTTATTGTGAAGGATTATCTCAAATCTGTATGGTTATACTAACTGGAGAAATATCTCTGATCTAGATTGCAGACGGACAGAGAGAGCTTATTGAGTCATACAGTGTCAAAAAGAGACATTTTATTGGAAATACAAGCATGGATGCTGGCTTATCATTCATCATGGCTAACCATGGAAAAGTGAAAGCAAATGATATTGTCTTTGATCCATTTGTTGGAACAGGTATTTTTATTTAACTGTTAAGTTAGTATGGAGATGTTGCTTTTGTATTAGTGAAGCCCATAGCAATATTTTTGTTAAAAGATTAAATGTACAGAATAATCTTTTAATTATCATTGGGTAGTGGCTAAGAGACAACCACATACTTATGTAATAGCCAGTATTTAACACTTTTGCCACTGCAGTGATTATGCAGATAGAATTTTGTGGGTCTTATTCCAAGTAAACCACTAGGGGGGAGCATACATCTAGTTTTTTTAAATAGCAGAAGAACTTACAATATTATACATTGTAGAAATGTAAAGCCGTATAGTTTACATAGATAGGAAAACCCTTGGTGGGGAAGAGAGAGTGGAATGACAAGATCAAAAAAAAAATGGGTTCATCCTTTTAAGTTAAGGATGAACCATATGTTCAGATGGAAAAAATAGTTAATGTATTCTGTTTTTGATTTGGGTTGTGGAGGTTTATAAATAGGTATGAAAATAAGAAAAATGATGAAATATTAATGGGCTAGAGGCCACTGTGGCAATGAGCTGGGCTCTGTGTGCACTTGATTGGGATGCCCTTGTAATTAACTGTGTGGGAAGCCCTTAAATGCCAAGTTTACTTCCTCCTTTCTCCAAGTTTTTCCTCCTTCAGCTCATTTTGCTTGGTCTTGCCCATACCATACCCAGGGAGTACTCACAGTAAGGTTTGTCTGGCCTAACCCATTGTGGCTCAGTCTGTGGTCAGAGCTTCTCCCTATAGCCATCAGTTTGTGGTTGGAGCTTCTCCCTATACCATCTTTCCCTTTGAGCATTGATGATGCAAAGCTAATATTTGTTGAATAGTAAATGTGTCGGGTGCTGTGCTATGCACTCTAATGTTACTATCTAATTTAACTCTTACAACAGCTAACATGGACATACTTTTTTAAATTTTCTCTTTTAATTTTTTATTTATTTTTCTCTTTTTTTTCTCCTTGGTTCTCCCTGTGCATAAAATTTTCTTGAGCTTATGGAACAGAGAGAGGTTAAGTGACTTTGCCAAGATTATGCAGCATATGTTTCATAGGATTCAGACTCAAGCAATCCAGCTCCAGAGTTCATTCTTTTAACTGCTGTCATGGAGCTGCCTCTCTCTGTTTTGGGACCTGCCAGCCAGCCATTAGACCATACACTAACTTGAGGAAAATGACCACATAGGATTAGGAAGAAGTAGTATCAAGGCTGAGATTTCTAGCTGATGGAATGATCTCTTGTATTGGTTGTTGTTGAATTAGTTCATTTGTGAGTCATTCTTCTCCCACTCTACTAGTGTCTCCATACAGTCCATCCCCAACATACTCTCTTTTCTTTCCCATCCTCATTATCCTGAGTGTCTCCCCCCCATTTTAAACTTTCTATTGGAAATAATACTAAGCTTATAGAAAAATTACAGAAATAAGAATAGAAGAAAGAACATCCATGCGTCTTTAACCCAGCTTAAGCTATTACTAACATTTGGCCTCATTTGCCTTATCATTTGTTTTATTTATGTTTATATACATAATATTTTCTTTGCTGTATCTTTTGAGAGTTGCATCCATCATATCCCTTTACCCCTCAAATACTTGTTTCTTAAGAATAAGGATATATTTTCTTATATAACCACAGTGTAGTTTTTAATGTTAGTAAATATATTAATACACTAATATTCATATTCATATTCATATTCTGGTTTTGTCTGTTGTCCCCATGATGTCATTGGTAGCATCTTTTTCCCTTTCTGGTGTAGGATCAGGTATTATATTTTATTGTCAGTGTTTCTTTGATCTCTTCTATTTGCAACATAGGCAAAGACTTTTTTTTTAAATTAAATTTGTACTTTTGAAGAATGCTGTCTCTCCTCCCTTTATTTTTTATCATAGAATGTTTCTTATTTTGTTTTTTTTTTTTTTTTTTTTTTTTTTGAGACAGTCTCACTATGCTGCCCGGGCTAGAGTGAGTGCTGTGGCGTCAGCCTAGCTCACAGCAACCTCAAACTCCTGGGCTCAAGCGATCCTACTGCCTCAGCCTCCCGAGTAGCTGGGACTACAGGCATGCGCCACCATGCCCGGCTAATTTTTTCTATATATTTTTAGTTGTCCAATTAATTTCT
>CAUYRT010050995.1:0-46068 GCA_963574885.1 Lepilemur ruficaudatus | reverse complement strand
TGCTGACCAGCTCCTAACTCACACTTGTGTTAGTCATTACTTGGTTTACAACTTCTGTAGTCTCCTCTACTTCTGGGAACATAGCAAACTTGTATTTCCCTACTCCTTTTGGCCAGTGAATTGTGAATATAAGTGATATCCGTCATTTTAAGAGTTGATGGGCAATATGTCACTGTTTTGATTGATCATGGAAGGATGTGTCAAGACAGAACCTCATAAGTCCCTGGGTTTCTGAGTGGCTACTATAGGTAGAGTCCTTGTTAACTGGATACGCAGTATGAGTGACACTGTTTTAAGACACTGACATCTTAGAATTTTTGTTGTAGCATAACCTAAACTATCCTGATTGCTGGTCTTCTACTTGGTGTCTGTGTTCCATCACCTGTCCTGTAGTTTTTCTACGGTCTTCTATTCTAACTTCCTTCCCAGAGGCTCCCTTCATGAACCTCTCTAATATTTGTGTACCAACTGATTCATTATTTGATCTGTCTTATCTGTCTTAATAAGCTTTAATACTACAGAAGAAGGAAAGTCAGATGCCTGCTGAATTTCTCCTCCTCTGTAGCTTTCAATAAGGTATAGCTGCCTGCTAAAGGCATGAATAAAGACTAAAGTAATATAGAGATCAGTGAAAAGTAAACCAACAGCTTGTGACCTTGAGTTTCGTCATTTCTACATCTTTGAAGAAATATCACCATGATCTTCTTCAGCATTTGACTATTATCTAAAATTCAATGACATATAAAGAATAGCTCAGGTAGCTTGTTAAGGTTAAACAAGTTTTAGAGCTGTTATGTACTGATAATGAAATGAGTGTACTTTAATTTGAATAAGGATTTTCAGGCTGCATTTCCTCAAGTAACTTGCCATCCAGGTTTGCATTACCAAGTTACGTGGGTGAACCCAGCCATCTGTTGGTAAATGTTTAACAACCAGCTCCCTGGGAGGGGAAAAAAAGCTCTGATTTACTAAAACATTTTCCTTTTCCATGGTGTGTATATTCCTACCTACGGGGAAGAGATGCACAGTAACAAATTATAGAGTATTTTGATGATACAGATACAACAAATATAAATAAACTCAAGAGGTCAAATAATGATAAAATGTAGCAAAATAATTGAGAAGTGATAAATTTTGAGTAATTATAGCCTGTATTTTAACATATTTACTTGTATATTTATATAATATACTTGTAAATATATATTTAATATTGGCTATATTTGACAATCAAATTACAAAATTCCTGAAAATTTAGCAACTGGCTCTGTGAGCTGGAAGAGCAGGCTCCAGCACATCACTAGACAGCGGGTACCTTTTAGATGATAGTTTTTGAAAGGTGCTCAGCACAGGTGTTAATGTCTTTCTTGATATTACTGTCAAGGTCTCATTTGGCATAGGCAACCCTGGACTATAGGAGCTGGGAGCCAGGACTTCTAATTCTTCTCTGCCATTTACTTTCTGCATAACTGTGAGAAAGTTTAATGTCAATGAGCCTAAATTTCCAATTAGGAAGACAGATGTAAACAATTTACCTTTTTGGGGAGGTTTTTATGGGAATCAAGTAAGTTAATATATGAAGTACTTTGAAAACTCCAAAATATCATATAAGTATAAAGTGTTATCTAAGTCCAAATTTGCTCTAATCTCACATACTTTGTATAATTTTTTACTTGTAAAACTGCATGAAATAGTTGCTTGCTGAGAATATAGGCAGTATAGTTTTGGGACACTATTGTATTTTGAAAGTAAGCTTGTGGGTTTATTGGTTAGAAGCTAGAAGGCAACCTCCAACAGAACAATATTATATGTAAAAATTTAGATTTTAGCTCTATCTACAAAGCTTTTCCAATATAATGTATTTTAAGAGTAGTTCCATAAGTCTCCCTAGAGGTGTTTGAATTTGGCAGTTGGACCCCGAAGACATTCCCCATTTACTATTATATATTAAATGGTTTCAAATTGAGTGTATCAAATTGGAAAATTCCTGTATTTATATGTGTATAAAGGCCTTTTTAAAGGAAGAGTTAAATGACTTCTTGCTGAACTCGTACTACCCATAAAATTGTTCTCAGAAATGATTAGACCTTATGAAATTCAAATCTGCATGAATAGATGTCACCGTTAAAATCATGTACTTCCTATTTCTTGTATCACAAATTAAAAGAAATTGGATGCTCACTTTGGTGCAGCAAATATCGAGCATTCATCATGTGTAAGATACTGCAGTAGGTTCTGGAAATAGGTAGTATGCTACTCATTACCACTTAGGAAAACAGATAAAAAACCCAAACCAACTAATAAAATAGGGAGTAAGGTAAGCAGAACTATCTCATTATGCTTAGCCTTATTGTGATTTTTTCCTATGAGCATGGTACTTTTTTAATGTATAAATTTCATGGTTATCTGTGAGAACTAACTATGGTAGGAAAAAATTCTGAATAAATCAAACAATTTATCTGTATGGTGATATGTTAGAGCTGACTATTCACTGGAGAAAGCATGGACTCGAACCAGGGAAACCTGGGCTTGAACCTCTAATTCACTTCTTACTTGTAGTTTGACTGGGGCAGATTAGTTAGCTTAATTTTTTCAAATGTAAATTGATGATAACACTAACAACATTGCATTGTGGACAGATGAAATACAAATACATAATAGGTGATTAAAATTGTTCACTACCTTTGCATTCATCACTAATTTTTTATGAGAAATTTAGCTTATAATCACCAATGGCGTTGGAGCTGCCAACATGATAGGCTGTCATACCTCAAAGTTGACATTTTCCAGATTGGCTGGAACACGATATGGATTACTCGCTCTACTGCTTTTGACAGTTTTACATATTCCTCCAGTGAAAGAGTTATCAAGGACTTCTCCTCTGGGCTCTCCTGCCAGAAAATGAAACCTAGAAACAAAGTAATTTTCAAGAATTCAATAGATGTAGAGCAATCTTTACAATTTACCTTATATATGTGAAAGAAATTCCTCTTCTAGACATTTTGACTCATGACAAATGACTTGAAGGAAAGTCCATTTTTTCGAGTCCATGGTGAAGCATCCAAAGAGGGCTGGAAACCAAACCTCAGCCACGCTGGCTCTATAATATTTGCCTATTCCACTTACTTAATTGTTCTGGGCTTTTAGCATAAAATAAAATTTGGGTTTATAATTTTTTCATGACCTATGAATTCAGTGCAAACTTTGAAAGCAGATTGTGGAATAAATTATTATATAATAAATGCTATTCTGGGTTCACTCCCTTCTGAGTAGAATTCTGACAGAGAGTTAATAATGAAATAATAATAGTGATATTATAATGGAATTATAATATTATTGCTTTAATTAATAAATGTGATTATAATACTTAACATATATTTTACCTAACAAATGCTTGCATGCTGTTTAATGTAAGCCCAGAAATAGTAAGCGCTTTAGAAATATTAACATAGTTAAGTGCTTTATAAATAGTGACTTATTTAATATTTATAATAACCATATGCTATAGATACAATTATAATACCTGTTTTACAAGTTAAGAAATTCAGGCACATGGAGATTAATTAGCTTAGCATAAATCAAGCATTTAAGAAGTTGTTTTGTGATAGATAAAAACCTTCTCAAGATGCTCATACTTTTTCAAATTCTTAGAGAGATTAACATGTATTCTGTGAAAAAAATAGTTTTTGTCAGAAATTTTGGTAATGCTAGCTTACATAGATTATAAAAATAGTTTTCTGTAGGTCATGTGAGAGCCTTTGAAAATATAAATTATCAGCCTCCAAATATATTTAACCAAATATATGTGTGTATATATATACACCTTGTCTTCCACAGAACACATAACAAAGCTCTACAGAATATCACTGGAAAAGTCCATGTAGCAGAAGGAATGATACTCCCATCCTCCCTCCCTTCTGACCCATACATACACTCATCCATTCTGATGGTGGTGGGGGCTCAAGGGGATTCTAAGCATCCTCAAGAATATCATCCACCATTTACATGTCTGTTTCACCTGTACTTCTATAGTGCTAAATCACAAGACAAAATGTACCTAAAAGGCACCACCCTTACCATAAGCTGCCACATTAGGTTTCATAACTACCACAGATCTAAGAAAAGACAAAGAGACTCATCCACTTGGGAAGGTATTGAGAAACAGTTCAAGACTTTTGCGATCTGCTACTAGACATTTGGATTTAAAGTAGAAAATACAATCAACTATTCAGGCACTTGTTCTAACCAACTGACACAATATTTTTCTATCAAAAATGAGAGATGATTTAATGTTAGAACATTAAAAAAATTAATGGCTAATATAAATATTTGCAAATTCTATACCAATATAATTGCATTAATGTAGAAACACATGCACACACATGTACACATACACATAGTTTTTAAGTTTTTGAAATTGTTTCCTCACTTGAAAATGGAGGTAATGATGTCTTACTTAGGGGAGTTGTGGGAATTAATAGTGATTGGCACAGGCCTGGCCTGCCTTGTAAGAGGAGACAGTACATATTAGCCCTCTCAATTTGCCACTAGCAAAAGTGTATCTTAATTTCATTAAAAGTTTTGCATACTAAGTTCAAGAGTGATTGCTTGCAGGATACAAGATTAACAAATTAAAATCAAATGTATTTCTATACAATAGCAATGAGCAATCCAAAAATAAATTGAGGAAACAATTCAATTTATAATAACATCTAAAAGAATAAAATCCTGAGGAATTATTTAACAAATCTAAGACTTTTATACTAAAAAGAATAAGCAACTGTTGAAAGATATTAAATAAAATCTGAGTAAACTGAAAGACATTCCATATTAATGTATTGGAATAGTTTATATGGTTAAAATAGCAGTACTTCAGGAATTGATCTGCAGATTCAAAACAATCATTATCAAAACCCCAGGTGCTTCCTATGTAAAAAATTGTCAAGCTGATCCTCAAATTCATATGGAAATACGATAGATCCAGTACAGCCAAAACAATCTTAAGAACAAAGGGCAAAGTTGGAGGCATTGCACTTCCTGATATGAAACTTACTTCAAAGCCAGAATAATCAAGGCAGGCAGTGTGCTACTGGCATGAGGATAGACATATAGATCAATGGAACAGACTGAGTCCAGAAATAAACTTGTAAATCTATGGTCAGTTGATTTTCAACAATTTAATGAGGGAAAAATGGTATTTTTTTTCAACAAATAGTGTTGTAACAACTTGATAGTCATGTGCAAATGAATGAAATTAGACTCCTTTCTCATGATACAAAAAATTAATAAAAATAGATCATAGCCCTAAACTTAAGAGCTAAAAACCATATAAGTCTTAGAATAAAACATAAGACTAAATCTTTGTGATCTCAGGTTAGACAAAGCCTTCTTAGATATGGCACCAAAAGCACAAGCAAAAGAAGAAGTAATAAATGTATTGGATGTCATCAAGATTAAAATCTTTTGTACTTCAAAGGACACCATCAAGAAAGTGAAAAGACAAACAGGAGAAAATATTTACAAATCATATATCGAATGAGGAACTTACATCCAGAATATATTAAGAACTCTTAGAACTCAATAATGAAAAACAAATTACTTAATTAAAAAATGGACAAAGAACCTGAGTATCTGAATAGACATTTCTCTGAATATGACATGCAAAAGACACACAAGCACAGAAAAAGATGCTCAACAGTATTATTCATTAAGGAAACACAAATCAAAACCAAAATGAGATGCCATTTCACACCCAGTAGGCTAGCATTAGTAAAAAAAACAGACAAAAACATGTTGGAGAAGATGTGGAGAAATTGATTTTCAGTCATACATAACTGGTAGGAATATAAAATGGTATAGCCAATTTGAAAAATAGTTGGGAGTTTTTCAAAAATTAGAATTACCCCGTGAAATTCCATTCCTAGGTATGTAAATAAGAGAATTGAAAATATATTTCCATACAATAACTTGTTCATAGCAGCATTACTCGTACCAGCCAAGGCAGGAACAAACGATACGGTCATCAACAGATGAATAGATCACTATTCTGTCACAAATGGAATGAAGTACTGACAATACTTTATATGGATGGACTTTTTTATTATGTTTTAAAGTTTTCTTTAATTGAAATATAATTTACATATTTATGGAGTACATACTGATGCTTTGATACATACAATGAATGTATAGTGATGAAATCAGGGTAATTGGCATATTCATCACCTCAAACATTTGTCATTTGTTTAAGTTGGGAATATTCAAAATCTTCTCTTCTAGATATTTTAAAATATATAATAAATTACTGTTAGCTATAGTTACCCTACTGTTCTATAGAACAGTAGAACTTATTCCTCTTATCTAGTTGTAATTTTGTGTCCTTTCCATCCCCCCTCCACTATTGTAACCACTATTCTATGCTCTACATCTATGATATAAATTTTTTTTATCTTCCAAATAAAAGTGAGAACACGCAGTAATTATCTTTCTATTCTTGACTTACTTGATTTAACATAATGTCCTCCAGGCTCATCCATGTTCCTTGAATGACAGAATTTAATCTTTTTTTATGGCTGAATTGCATTCTATTTTGTGCATCTAGACCACATTTTCTTTATCCATTTATCCATTGATGGAACCTTAGGTTGATTCCATATCTTGGCTATTGTAAATAGTGCTACAATAAATATTGAGATGCAGATATCTCTTCAATATACTGATTTCCTTTCCTTTGGATATATAGCCAATCTAACTGGGGTGAGATGATATCTCATGTGGTTTTAATTTGTATTTCCTTAATTATTAGTGATGTTGAGCATTTCTTCATATATTTTTTGCCATTATTAATTCTTCTTTTGGAAAATGTCTGTTCAGTTCATTTTCCCATTTTTTAATTGGATTATTATTATTACTTTTTTGCTATTGAGCTGAGTTCATTACATATTCTGGATTGAAAGCCCTGTTGGATGAATGGTTTGCAGATATTCTCTTCCGTTCTGTACACTGTCTTTTCACTATGTTGATTATTTGCTTTGCTGTATAGAAGCTTTTTAGTTTGATATAATTCCACTTGTCTATTATTACTTTTGTTGCCTGTGCTTTTGAGGTCTTATCAGAAAATCTTTTCTCATTTTTCCAGACCAATGTCCTAAAGTGTTTCACCTATGTTTTTTCTTTTTCTGGTAGTTTTACAGTTTTGCATCTTCCATTTAAGTGTTTAATCCATTTCTGTATAAGGTGAAAGGTAAGGGTAAAATTTCATTCTTCTGAATATGGATATCCATGTTTCCCATCACCATTTGTTGAAAAGACCACCATTTTCCCAGTGAACGTTGTTGGCAACTTTGTCAAAAATCAATTGAATGTAAATACATGGATTTATTTCTGGATTCTCTATTTTGTTTTATTGGTCTATGAGTCCATTTTCATGCTAATACTATGCTGTTTTGATTACTATAGCTTTGTAGTATATTTTGAAATCTGGTAGGGTGATACCTCCCCCTTTGTTCATTTTGCTTAGGATTTCTTTGGCTATTTTGGAGCCTTTAGTGGTTCCATATGAATTTTAGGATTGTTTTTTCTATTTCTGTGGAAAATGTCATGGGTTTTTTGATAGAGATTGAACTGAATCTGTCAATTGCCTTGGGTAGTATTGTCATTTTAATAATATTAATTCTTCCAGTCCATAAACATGAGATGGCTTTTCATTTTTTTGTGTCCTCTTCAAATTCTTTTATTACTGCTTTATAGTTTTCCTTGTAGAGATTTTTCACCTCATTGGTTAAGTGTATTCCTAGGTATTTTATTTTTGTAACTGTTGTAAATGGAATTGCTGTTTTGATTTCTTTTTCCACTAGTCTATTGTTAGTGTATAGAAATGTGACTTATTTTAGTATGCTGATTTTGCATCCTACAACTTAACTGAATTCATCTATCCGTTCTAACAGCTTTGTTGGAGTTTTTGTTGTTTGCAAATAGAGACAATTTGACTTCCTCTATTCCAGTTTGGATGCCCTTTATTTCTTTTTCTTGTCTAATTGCTCTGGCTAGGACTTCCAGTACTATGTTGAATAAGATGGTGAGAGTGGGTATCCTTCTTTTTCCAGTTCTTAGAGGAAAGGTTTTCAGCTTTTTTCCCATTCAGTATAATGTTAGCTGTGGGTTTGCCATATTTGGTTTTTATTATATTAAGGTAAATTCCTTCATACCTAATTTGTCAAGAGTTTTAACAAGAATTTTATCAAATATTTTTCTGTATCTATTGAAATGATCATATGGTTTTTGTATGAGTTTATGTGATATATCACACTTATTGATTTACATATATTAAACCATCATTGCATCTCTGGGATACATCCCACTTGATCATAGTGTATAATCTGTTTAATGTGCTGTTCAATTTGATTTGCTAGTATTTTGTTGAAGATTTTTGCATTTATGTTTATCAGGGATATTGGTCTGTATTCTGTTGTTACGTCTTTATCTGGGTTTTGGTATCAGGGTCAGGCTGGCGTTGTAGAATGAGTTAAAAAAATTCCCTCCCTTTCAATTTTTTGAAATAGCTTGAGAAGAATTTGTATTAATTATGTAAAAGTTTAGTAGAATTCAGCAGAGAAGCCATTCAGTCTTGGGTTTTTCTTTGTTTAAAGACTTTGTATTACTGATTCAATTATATTACTTGTAATTAGTTTTTTCAAGCTTTCTATTTCTTCTTGGTTCAATGTTTGGTAAGTTGTATGTATTAGAAATATATCCATTTCTATTAGGTTTTCCAATTTGTTGGCATATTGTTTTCATAATAGTCTCTAATGATTCTTTGTATTTCTGTGGTATCAGTTATGAGTATGTAGATGAATTAGTTGTGAGTATACGGGTGAATATACATTATGCTAAGTGCAAGAAGGCAGACGTGAAAGGCTACATATTATATGATTCCATTTATATAAAATGTCTAGCATACAAACAATTCTACAGACAGAAGGAATTAGTGGTTGCCTAGGGCTAGGAGTGGGGTAGAAAGGGGAAAGAAATAGAGCTTGACATCTGATACATACAAAGATTTCACTTTGAGGATGTTGAAAATCTTCTAAAATTATATTGCAGTAATGGTTATACAAGTCTGTGACCAAACTAAAAACAATTTAATTATACACTTTCAATGGGTGAATTGTATGGCTTGTAAATTTATTTCAATAAAGCTGTTTTTAAAAAGCAGTGGTTCCTGTGGGTTCTCTTAGATGCAGATTAGACTCAAATATCTTCGAGCACAATTTGAGGTTGGTTATTGTTCACATTTGAATTTGAATTTGTATCAGTGGGCATTTGAGGGGGGAAGTATGAGGAGCTAGTCTGGGTAGAACTTTCCAAACAAGTTAATAGGACAAGCACAGGTGTTTAAGGCTCATTCATTTGCATTTTCTAAGTTAAGAGCAATCAATGAGTAAAAAAGAACTCTTGACTTTATACTGCCTTATATTATATACTTATGTTTGTCACAAACAAGAAAGGGCTTGAATAAAATGGTTCTCAAGTCATGAGGAATCCACAAAGGTGACAGCTATTTGCAGAGCCTGAAGATAGGATATTATGGACATGTTTCCACTGAGGCATGCCAACTATGGGGCTGAGCCAACTATGCAGCAATTTTCAACTCTATTCTTTCTTCTCTCCTCTGAGATGTTTAGATTGACTTTAAATATTTTGGTGTTTCAAATACAATATTGCCTTTAATACTTTAGTTTTTAGACTACTTTTATCTAATTTGGTCATACTTTGAAACTTTTTGAATTTAACTAAAAATACATAAATTAAAAATATGTATGTGTATGTGCACATGTATATGTATGTATATATATATGTACCTTGGCTAAGTCTGAGAAAAACAGTGTGCTCTTATCGCCTGATTCCTGCTTCAGATTTAGAAACTATTGACTGATGTGGGCAATGTAGAAATTTTGATATGCCTTGTTAAAATTTTTCTTGGAGAGAGGTCATTTGAAAAGAGGAATGGACACTCAGTAAACTATTTTTTGTGGGTAGAAATAAGTTGCAGAGCAGGGTACGGGGAAGAGGCAAAGATTATAAAGCTAGAAGATTAGAAAGAGATTAAAATAAGCAACTCTCAAAAATCTCAGTCCCTGTGGAGGCAAAGAGAGGACTGCCTGTCCCCAGCCAGCAGGCTTTGCTCATTTCTGAGAATCCTTGGGACAACAGCTCTGGTTGGCAGAGGGCCACACAGTCCTTCTGCCAAAGTACACATAACATGTGGCGCTCCCCATCTGTAACTCTAGAGTCTAGACCAACTGAACAAGAGGTGAGTTTGTAATGTCATCCTTCATCAATCAGAGCATTAGAAAATGTGATTATCAGTGGTAGTGTTTGGCCAATGCTTTCTTCCAGGACAGGAAGAGAAGGAAACCATTTCTGCACATTGATAAGAACATAATGTTGAAGCACTCTCACTGAAATCAGCTCTAATTAGGAACTCTTAGGACAGAACCTCAAATCAGTCTGTAGTCAGCCTACATACAGATAAGGAAACTGAGGTCCAGAAATGTTAAATAACTTGGCTGTGATATAGCAAGTTAATGCAGAACTAGACCTAGAACCCAGCTTCTCTTACTTTTAGACTAAATAACTGTTCCATTTCACTTATGTTCATGAGTTTGGTTCAATGACTTCTGGGTTTTATTCAAAATCAAATGAGGTTGTATTTATAATTGTGGCTGTTTGTCTTTCATGCCTCAAGGTTTCATATTACGCAACTCTTGCAGTGTAAGTGAATATTTGAATTTTTAAAAAATCCAATATGAAGCAATAGAAGCTGATAGCAAACTATCTGCCTCTGGCCAAATATTGACGTGAGGTTTCTTTATCATGGGAATGCTAGGGTACAGGAGATTATCTTTAATGATTTTTCTTATGCTTCAAACTAAGGCTTAGTTCTTCTTGTCTTCATTGCTTTCTCTTACATTTCCAAAGAATTTCAAGCCATTGGTTCAGTCTGATGAACTTAGAACCACTTGCTTAACTCCCAATGCCCTCATGACCAGATATTCCTGAAATCGGAGCATTAGAATTTGTGAGGACTCTTTGAAGACAGGACTGCATAGTCTCTTAAGGTTTCTTCCAGGATGTTCCCATCTCTAAGATGGGTATTGTCCTGAATCAGCATGAAATGGTAGAAATAACGTGGGTTTTGAAGTCTGGGTTTGAATCCTGGTTCTACCATTTACTACTTGGTAGACTTGGACAGGTTATTTAAACTTTCTGAGGCTCAGTTTCTCAGTTTGTAAGTTGAGACCAGATGAGAATATAGGTCTGACCTTCTGTTTTTAAACTCTACTGACCTACCCATACATCACATGGTCCATGGGAGAAGATGCCCTAGCTATATTCACTTCACCTCTTACTCTTATTTTTTCCACACCATTGTTTATTAGCCTCTTTTATTTCTGTGTTCACCTAACTCCTTTCCTTGCAGCTTTGTCTCCCATTATTGACTCTGGGCTTGTATTTTCTGCTGGAAGATTGGTTTTGTTTCTCTAGAGTTCCAATTTTCAAGACTGCTGTAAGAATGCTTTTCTAGTATTTTTTTTCTCAATTTCCTCCTGACATTTCTGAGTGGTTACTCACCCATTCAAGACTCAGCTATGGGAATCCACCCTGGCACCTCCCAGCTTGGCTGGCTTCCCACCAGTCTGCCCTGATCCATTCCAGAGCTTTCTGAGAAATAAAACTAGCACTGTTTATGAAGAGCCCATAACATTACCTAAAATAAACTAAATGTGAAAATGCCGGCTTTTATTCCTTAGGAGTGAGGATAGTGGCCACATGCTGCCTGAACATGGTAGCCAAGTATCAGAGACAGGGATGGTGGGAGTAGTAAGAAGTTAATGAGGAAGATGGACAATGATATGTCTTGTTGCTTGATTACTGCTTCTAACGCATTAGTTCTGAGATACCTTTTCTCCCCAAAATGGTAAAAAGATATTACATACCCAGCGCCCATTAGCTGTACACTAGGGATGGGATTATACCTCCGTGGGCACACTGGCTTTGGACTTCCACAACCTCTTTCATCTGAATTGTCTCCACAGTCATTTTCTCCATTGCATTCTAATTTTCTGGCAATGCAGCGGCCTTGTCAAGAAAAGCAAACAACAGCATGGCAACAAATTATGATTTTAGAAAGTACTTATTAATTTGAAACACAAATAATTTAAATTTCAAGGGAAAGTTGAGGGCAAGTTTTCATTATTTTGGATGAAGGTTTAAGAACATATGGAAATGGAGTGATAAACTGATATTTTTCACTTGTGTTTTAAGATTACAAGAGTCACCATAGAATTATTTATCTGTCATTGGGCTGATGGTCTTTTACAAGAGAAATAATTCTAGAAGCACATTCCTATTACAGTGATCTTACTATAGAGATCATGTTCTGTAGAAGAAAATTAACAGTAGGTTCAGAATTTTGTTTCGATCTAGGATAGAAGACTCAAAGTCACTGTTCTTTATTTACAAAAAAACCCAGTAATTTTACACACACACACACACACACACACATCTAGAGATGCACATGGTAGCATGTCTGAATCTCTAAAATTTTATGTTGAGTGAGAGAAGCCAAACACAGAAGAGTCATACCATGTGATTCCTTGATATGATGTTAAAGAATAAAGAGGGGGAAGTAACCAGAAAGAAGGAAGGAACTTTTTGGGTTTATGAGAATTTTCTATATCTTGATTAGGGGTTGTTTACATAGTTGTATAATTTGTGAAAAACAAATTACATACTTAGAATCTGTGTATTTTGTTATATATAATTATTTTACTATACATAATTACTATATATTTTCTTAAATATATTCACTGTATACTTTACTATGTATAATTACTGTAGATAATTGATTTATTGCATACAATTTACTATATCTAATTACTTTTTGGACAACCTCAGTGCTTAGGTACTACAATATTAGGTGGCAAGTTGAATGAGTGAATTTAGAAAACGGTACAAGCCTCATATACTAAAATAATTCTCTTCCCTTTTTGACTTGCTGAATTTCATAAGGATCCTGGGAATCAGTGTGTAACTATATACTATAGACACTGAAATGCCTTATGTGCAATGAGAGATATCCCTTCTCCTGCTCCTCACCTTCTTGCCTGTATTCAGGGATGCCAGCATCTGTGCCATTATCTATAGGTCCAGCTGACAATAATTGAATGTTTTACTCAGATTATCTGGTTGACTATTTTAAGTTGTGAGCAGCATCTTACTACAATTATACATGATTGTTTTAATTAAAATGCTCAGTGAAATTGGGTATTCTGTTGAATTAAAATTTTTTATTACTAAAGGATTCCTCATAAAGCACTTAGTTTCAACTCTTTTGATTAATAATCTTCACTTAGAAGGTAGAGAGTAATGAAAATAATTGTCTTCCTTTGATAATTCAAGAACTTGTATTGTGTCTGGACTGCTATTATAAAGAATAATAAGTATGAATGCTGTAATCATACAAGACTGAAAATATAGGTGGAATTGAATTTCTGTCAATTCTGAGTTATAAGCTGAAAGATGCTCTATTTTTAAACAGTGCATCTCTAGGTTTTGTTTGTTTCTTTTCTTTTCTTTTTTTTAGGGCATAACAGAATGGATATTTTAGTTTGAAACAGAGAGAAGTTTTTAATTTAAAAAAATGAACTTATATATATTACAATTTTTAAAAGTTTTGAATCTAGCACTGATTAATTTAAGCAAAAGTGAATTTTTATATTGTTACATTACAAATCACATTTTATTAGCAAGAGATAAGGATACCTATGCAGAGTACAGTTCTCATTAGCCTAGCTTAGTGAGCAAGGTACTGGATAGGTGAGAATACAAGAAATTTTATCCATCTTGTACTTATAGAGCTATCAGAGAGGACCTCCTAGCAAGAGCAAGGATGAAGGGAAGAGGATACATCTTGAGTGATGTTTAGGAATATGTGACAGGGGTGATGTAGGCCTGATAGGACATGGCTGAGAATGATTCCAGGCCATAAAAACTCAATGGAATAGGAAGCACAAAGGGGGAGATATTGTCAGCCATAAATATATCCCATACCAAAGAAAGAATGGGAAAATGAAGGGCAGTTTGAACATTACAGGATTTGCAGAAGTAAGCATGTTTTAGCCAGCACATACATATTAATACATGCACTTATACTTAGAACTTTGCATTCATCTAGAAATTGCACATATTTTTCCTGTACACTCAAAGTGATTTGTGTTATTGCAATGACATATTTTTATAACCAGCTGAAAATGTTCTAGTCTCTTATGCTTAAAACTGGGACTTTGAAAGAGGAGTTGGCCCAATGCACGGGAGTTAGCCTCATGGGGAATTCTCGACAATCTAAGTATAACTTAAAATAATACATTTAGTCTTGGGAACTCTTGGAATACTCCAGACAATAGTCATAGGGAGGAAAGAGAAGAAGGTGAATCTGTTTAGAATAGATAGTGCTGTTAATTGTGCTACACATCATCTTCAGTCAGACAATCATCCATACAACCTCTTATTCTCTTTGAGAGTGGCATTAGTGGATGTTTTTAGGAGAGCACAGTAGTACATCATCTTCCATGGAATATTTAACAACAAAAAGTCCATGGCATCACCCAATCAGAATGGATGCCCACTACATCTGTGTCAGGGATTTGCCAATCAGTGGCTGTATCATGGAAAGACTTAGGGATTCTGGGTTCTGGGAAGCAGGGCAAAGGTTACTCAAGGTGCTCAGGGCAGCAGCTGTTTACCAACTATTACAGACACATTTTAATAATTCAACATTTTTAAAAATTGATGGCTATGGGCATAACTGCTGATGAACTGGAGATCAGCTGTGCTTACACTGCTAATGTTTCTAAAACCATTCATTATAAATTAGTGACACATGGAAGCATCTCAAGTCTTCTCAAGCTTGTATTTTGGGCCTAAACACAACTCTTCTGTAATTTTTCATAGGTTTGTCCTCTATTGAATAAAGGAGTCTCTCCTGGTTATTTGTTATAAAAACCATCTTTCAAGCTTAAAATGGTTGTACTTCAATTACAAATTTTGATTTTAATATTCTGGATGTAATGCTCACATCTGTATTGCCTTCAGCCATTGCCATCAACATTTTGTTCATATTTCCTCTTTTGACAATTTGTGACATGATATAAATATATAGACATAATATATATCTCCCTACCCACATCCCACTCTCATATCTCAGGTTTGAGGTTTAGGGGGACAAGGAGGGAAACCTCTGGCACCAGCATTCCTGTCTGACATTCAGAAAAAGTTGGCAGAGCAAAAGGCAGGAAGGGAGGAGCAAGAGGAGAGAATGCTACTTCCAAAGTCTTAGGTCAATTTTCTGTGGAATGTGAAATCTGCTATCTAGTTATAAATACTTTACTTTTCAGTATATCCCCAGGTACACAGAAATGATACGGGTTTTATTTACGTGAAATTTAACTTTATTTGTAATTTCAAGTTGACTATTTAGAGAGGTCAGTGAACTATGGCCCAAGGGCTAAAACTAACTTGATACTTGTTTTTATAAATAAAATTTTGTTAAAACTCCTCTGTGCTTATTCTTTTATATACAGTCAAGGGAAACTTTGGTGCTACAACAACAGAGTTAAGTGGTTGCAAGAAAGACTGCATGGCCTGCAGAAGCTAAAATATTTGCCATCTGGATGTTTACTGAAAATCTTGCAGAAATCTGATGCGGACTATTCAAAATGGTGAGCATTGAAGAGCTGTTAGTTAATAAGGTAATACAAATGATTAAGTAATATACTCAACATTTGATTTATAATATAATGAAATCCAAAAACCAGATTTTGTGCGTCTGAGTATTGGACTTCAAGCTAATGTTGTTGTCATTTAAACCATTTTTGAGCTAGTCTTTTGCGATTAACTTTGGAGCCAGTCAAAAGATTTGCCACATCATCTCTAGTCATCCCCCTCACGTAATAGCTTCATATTCTTGTCTTAACAAATTATGTTGAAAATCTTTTTAATGTTACTTCTTTTTGATTATCCTGATTATAGATTTGTACATAGTAATAGCCAATTTTAAAAAATATCTGCCTACTCAGCTGGGCATAGTGGCATGTGTCTGTAGTCCCAGTTACTTGGGAGGCTGAGTCAGGAGGATTGCTTCAGCCCAGGAGGTCAAGAATTCCAGCCTGGGCAATATAGAGAGACCCCTGTCTCTTAAAAAACATCAAAAAAAAAAAAAAACGCAAAAAACTGCCTACTCTTTTTTCCTCCTCCTCTTCTCTCTTTTTCCTGCTTTATAACAGTGTGGAGACCTGGATGTCACTACTTCATGAGAAAATGAATCAGGTAAGTGTCCAAGAATATAACTTAGACGCTGTAATTTCACTTCTAAATATTTGGCAGCACACTCTCCATTTCTCCATGTTTAAAATATGGTGGGACTTTTCTATGATAGATTTTGCTGGTAGTCAATTGGAATGACTTTGATTTAGTCAAGTTATTTTTAGTGGAGACAACGTTTTACAGAAGTACATTACCACTGTCACAGCGGAATTTATTCTTGCAGTCAGTCTCTTCAATTTTGCAGAGCTTAGATGGAATGCATGGTTGAAAAGTCACCAGGGGCTCAGTACATGGCTGTCCCCCAAACTGACTGGGGCGCAAGACAGATCTAACCTTAGTCTGAAAGGAAACAAGAGAAAAACAAGTGACTCTGAGGCAGGGTCACGGTCAAAATATTTCTAAGAAAATTGAGCTTCTCAATCACAGTGGTTATTTTTTTTTTAAGGTAGTGTTTCCTAAATTTTACTAATGATTCTTCCAATTCCATTATTGAGTATCCTCAGGGAAGTCATTACCTCTTTGAGCCCCAGTTTCCCAAACTGTGAAATGAGGAAGTGGGACAAAAAGTTTTCTATGTTTCTTCTAACTCTGAAACCAAATAGTTTTAAATTATTATAAATAAAAATCAAATGCACAAATATTTACTGAGAGTCTCCTGAGTGCAGTAAATTCTTCTAGGCAATAACAATAGCCCTTCTGTATCTAAAAGAGAGTGTGAAACAATAAATGTGAAGGAATATTGAGATTCTTTTGCATAAGGGAGTCACCATGGAAACCAAGGGTGACATAGTCTTGAGACTTTAAAAGATTTGAAATGGTGAGTGGTAAAAAGGAGAGTCAAGTAAGATTAGAAATATGCCAAGAGTCAGGGAAGAATAGAAATATGACAAGACTAAAAATCACTGACTTTGATGTCAGAAAAATTCAAGTTCAAAACATAGCTACTTTATTAATTAATGGTATATTCTTGGAAAAATTACTTAACCCATAATGAGCTATAATTTCCTCACCTGGAAAATGGGTAGAAAAACACAATATGACAAGAAGTTTGAATAACATGAGACATGTAAGGGACTTAGAACAGTTCCCCTCAGAGAGTGAGTACTCCACAGATGAGTTTCTTTTTCTTCCCTGATGTGTAAAATGTTCAGCAGACCCCTGACTGTGATTCACATGGGCCAATGCCCTTACAGGAATGAGCGTGAGGTGGGTAAATATTGCAACTGGGAACAATAAACAAATCGAGGGACTTTCCCATGGGGAGAGGAAATTTCAAAGAAGGTCAAAGAGCCAAGCTTTTGATTCATTTCCCTCATTTCTGTCTGGTTTTAAACTTTGGACTAAAATCCCTATTTTTTAGTATAGGCTGAGTGTCCCTAATCTAAAAATGTGAAATCCTGAAGTGCTCCAAAATCTGAAAGTTTTTGAGCACCAAAATGATGCCATGTGTGGAAAATTCTACACATAAGAACTTAACATAAACTTTGTTTCATGCACAAAATTATTAAAAATATTGTATAAAACTACATTCAGGCTATGTATGTATAAGGTTTATATGAAACATAAATGAATTTCATGTTTACACTTAGGTCTCACTCCCAAGATATCTCATTATGTATATGCAAATATTCTAAAGATCCAAAAAGTCTAAAATCCAAAACACCTCTTGCCCCAAGCATTTGGATAAGGGATACTCAACCTTCACCTGCTTTTGCCTTCAGCATTATCAGAAGGCACAAGCAGTGGAATTCAGAACTGGTTAAGGACAACATCAATACTGAGGGCAGAATTTCCCTTTGGTGTTCATAAGACAGTAAAACGTGTAAAATAAATCCCCTCACACCTCCAAAAAATTGGTAAATGGAATTTTCCCTCAGTGGAAGTTGGGAGAATTCATTTTCAGAAATTGAAGAAATTCAGCATTTCTGTGTTGCCGAGCCTGTCAGGGAATCAGAGCACTCTATCATGATTCAGATTTCCCAGAAATACCTATGTTTCACCTACCTGCTTTTCAAGGCAAGGGTCACAGTCTGACCATGGTCCATAATCTCCCAGGAGGCAGTTGATAGGACATGTTTGCCAGTTACATTCTCTGGTCTCCTGCTTGGTGCAAATCTGGTCACAAAAGTTATCCCGGTAGTACTTGTCTTCTACTATTTGTCTGTAACAGTGAAGAAAAGCCTGCCTGGAATGAGTGTATTCACTGTGGCTCCAGACCCATAAAAAAAAAAAAAATATCAATGAGCATTAACTACAGGGAATAAAAAAGAAGGAAAGTGTTCATGGAAAACCAAGCAAGTTGGAACACACATATGCAGTTCATATCATTTAGTGGAATTCACGACATACTTTGCAGGCTCCAGGGCAAAATAAAAATGGAGAACCTATTGTTCAAAAACTAAAAATTTCAAGGTAGCAATGGCAGATCATTAAGCCAAGCATGAAGCCCTTCTAAGTGTGGGGGTCTGTGTGACTGCACAGGTCTATGTGACTGTACCCACGAAGCTGGCCCTGATGGACTGGTCTCCTGAAAGGGACTGGAAGGTAAAGAAAGAAAGAAAAAAGGAAAGAAAGTTCACGCAGATTGCTTAAAAGATGACAACACAGTGTGATAAGTACAACAACTGAAATAAGGTCAAAGACTCAAAGAGAAAGTGACATGAGAGAGACTTCTTGAAAAATTCATGTGAATTCTTAAGGTAACAGAGGGAAGGGCATTGGTGGGAATGACATGTGCAAAGATTGGCGGTGGAATAGAGCACATTCAGGGGATTCTCCAGGGAGGAGCTCCTGTGACCAGCTGGGGATATTGCTTTACCTGGTAGGCAGCTGAGAGCTACTGAGGACTCTTGAGTAGAGGAGTACAATAAACGAATCTGTTTTCACATACTGAATAGATAGTTTATTGGGCAAATCAAATGGTGATTTTAATGAGACTCACACTGCATATGTAAAAATGGTTTTCTAAAATAAGTCTCTAAAAAGTGCTGTAATAGTTAAAATACACTAAATATATGCTTTTCTCCCCTAAGTCATGGGAGCATCTCCATGATACTGAAATATCTAGTACACTTAAAGAAACCGTGGGGGATGTATAGTCTGAATTGGTAAAAAGACTGAATTATTAAATGCCATCAAGTAAATACAGTTTTGTTGCCATTTTGTATGTGCCAACAATCAAGCTAATAGCTAGCAGTGCTGCTCAATTGAGGTCCTGTTAGACTCAGTTTAATGAGTAGAAAATTCTCTGTAACTAACTCACTAACTGTAGGCAAGCAGAGTTATATGCTGATTGAAAAAAAGCTTTAGTAGTGATTCTAAGTAAGTTAAATAGTCAACTGAAAGTATTGCATGGATTCTTAATTCAATTTCTTGGAAACCCCTTGTTTTTATAGAGAGGAAAAAAAGTAGACTTCATTTTATCCTCATGTGGAAAATACCTCAAATTCCATCCAAATTTATGAGTTCTTACTTTGAGATGGTGTTTTTCCCATTGCTTAGTGTGGCACTTCTGATATTGCTGACTCCATCCTTGAGGTCTCCCAGGGCACAAAGAAAAGCTTTTATACATAGCTCACACCCACCTCTGTCTGCTCTGGGTTCCAGAATTGCAGGTTTTTGAGCAGCTGGACCACTGAGTCCATGGATATTGATCACAGAAGCAGGCTTGGCCCTTGTCAATCAGAGCACTCAACAGGATGAAATAGAGGATGGAGTGTCTGGGCATGCCTCAAGAGCCACCAGGCCCTAAAACAAAATGATGTAATATATATCAAATGCTTGTTGGGGGTAACCATGAGTACAAATCCTATTTTTAAAGATTTTTTTTTAGGGTGGAGATTACCATAGTTACAACCCCAATACTAGTAAGTTTCTCTGAAGTGTTAGTGATAGGCTACAAGACTTTATTACAAAAAGTATTTGAGACTTGTATAATATACTTCTCAAAACAACTGCTCACTTTTTTGTGTGGACAGTACCCTCAGGTACATTTCAGTTTTTCATACTTTTCTGAGACTGGGGAAGAAGTTTGAACCATTCCTCTGAAAGTTCTATTTCATTTCCTGGCATCCTGGAAACCTGTTAAAGAAAGAATTCACTGTCCAACTGCCTCTACATATAGAGTTAGAAGTTAGAGCTGGAATGGATATTTGAAATCTCCAGGTCAACTCCTTCATTTTATGGAGATGAAAATGATGCTCAAGGAGGTACAATAGAATTGAGGCTGCATGACAAGTGAGAACTCAAGACTCCCTTGAATGAGGAGCATCCTGTCACTGAATTTCTTTCTTTCTTTCTTTTTTTTTTTTTTTTTTTTTTGAGACACAGCCTTGCTTTTTCACTCTGGCTAGTGTGCAGTGGCGTGATCATAGCTCACTTCTACCTCAAACTCCTAGACTCAAGCAATGAATCTTCCTGCCTCAGCCTCCTGAATAGCTGGGACTACAGGCATGTTAATTTTTATATTTTTTGTAGAGACCCAGGGTCTCACTTTTGCTCAGGCTAGTCTCGAATTGTGGGCCTCAAGCAATCCTCCCACCTCGGCCTCCCAGAGTGCTAGGATTAGAGGTGTGAGCCATGGTGCCTGGTCTCCTACATTGAATTTGTAACAACACTATTTACTGCATTATTGAATCATTAAGATGCCTGGAGCTCCACCACTGAGGCTATAAGAGGATGGCCAGCAAACAGTTTGACCAGTGGTTCCCGCCTGTGTATTGTGGAGACTTGAAGATCAGCAAGTTATTTGCAAAACCATCTCTGCCCCCTAATATTGCCAGTTTGATCTTACTGTCACTAACAAAACATGCAACATGATTAATATATGTATATATATAGACAATGATGTTATATTTAATATAGTAACTTTTATTTTAAAAAGTAAAATGCTATTCACCTTTGTGTTCCAGTTTCTCTACCTACAAAAGTAATACTTTCACTGCCCTCATGAGGCTTTTGTTAGGATTTATTAGGATGTTTCATGTAAAATGCTTAGAACAATCCTTAGCATAGAATCATCACTCAATACATATCAGCTTTTCAAATTAGAAAAATAACTTAAGAGTGTTAAAAATTTAATAGTAGCTGTTGGTCATACATTTTTTTTCAAAATTAGGGGCTCCCCAAATTACAGCAAATGAAGATTAAAAATATGTTTTGATATTAATAAAGCTATTCATGTTCAAAATATTTAGAAATATGGTTTTAGTTGTTTTGCTTCTTATAAACAAAATCATA
Source organism: Lepilemur ruficaudatus (assembly GCA_963574885.1). Taxonomy (NCBI): domain Eukaryota; kingdom Metazoa; phylum Chordata; class Mammalia; order Primates; family Lepilemuridae; genus Lepilemur; species Lepilemur ruficaudatus. The sequence goes on along the minus strand of CAUYRT010050995.1, from coordinate 24,450 downwards.
TTCCTGATTACTATATTTGAAATTGCAATTTCCCCCTAGTGTTTTCTATCTTTTTTCGCTGCTTCATTTTTCTCTGTTGCACATCCCTTCCCAATGTATACATAATTATTTAAATTAAAAAAAATCTTCTTTTTTATTTCTCCTCTTCACTAAAATGTAAACACCATGGTGATTGATCTTTTTTGTCTATATTGTTCATTTCAGCATTTAGAAGACTGAGAGCAAGCATAGTGTGTATTGAATAAATATTTGTTGAATTGATTGCGTCTAGGACACATTTTAAAAATGTGTTTTAATAAGATTTGAATAATGCAATCTGAGTCCATACTTACAGATACTTCTGTGTAATAATATTTTTAAAATTTCTGCTGGATTATGGCTAGTTCATAGACCTTAGAATTGAACTCATCTGTTCGACCATCATCCATTGTTTTAGCAAGAGTGACTGTGACATAAGTAGTTTAGCTCTAGTTTCTTGTAATAGTGGATTAAAATAAACTAGATCTCTTGAGATTCAAATTCATTTTTAACACATTTATTATTTTTTTATTTAGTCCACCTCATTTATTTGATAACATTATGCCCTGAAAAATATAAAAATGTACAAAGAAAACTAAGACGGCTTATAATGTAACCACCAGAAAACCTCAGCTGATATTAAAAATCCAAACAATACGTGCCTATATTTGAACATTTTAAACAGATAGAAAAATATAAGACCTGGTTCTTATCTACCTGTTACCAGAAGCTCTCCCCATGTATAATCACTGTTTTCTCTTTTTTATACGTATCCAATAAAGGGAAAATTCTTTCATACATCAGCTTATAAATATACATATATGCATATTCTTTAAATATATACACACAAAAAAGAATATGCAATACTATTTTGTGCTTTACTTTTTTCATTTCATAATATGCTTTGATGATCTTTCCATATCGATAGACGCATGTCTACTTTATTCTTTTTAATGGCCATATAGTTTTATATCATATGGATGTACTGTATTAGATTTAACCATAATCCTACTCATGAATATTTAGTACACAGACTGCAGTATCTTTGTAATTATGTCTTAGCATACTTTTGTAGTATACCCATGGGGCCATGGGGTGTATTCCTAACAATAGCATGGCTTAGTCAAATGAAATGTAAATTTAAATTTTTGATAGATATTGCCGAATTGCCCTATTGAAATATGGCTTTCTCGAGTGTCTCAGAGGGTGAGTTTCTGATTTTTATTTGGTAAAGTTTATGTTTCTTAGTTGTGATGAAAGAATACTTCAGTAAAAATAAAATGAGGTTCATCATTTTATAAATCTTGTTTCAAGCCAAACGCTTGAGATTAGATATAAAAATTGTTTCTCCTACATGCTCAGAAATTATAGTATTTCTAAACATTAAATCAGTAGGTTTTTTGAACTCTCCTACAAGCACAGAGAGATATGCTGGAATAAAAGCAACCAGATTTATTGACATATGGCTGAATATGTCCTTCAGTTTAAAATGGAATGGACACACATTTGGGTATCCATTGTTTGCTGCTAGGCATTGCCCGCGACACAAATAAATATAAGCCATTATCGCTGTATGGGAAGGTAGACAGAAATTGCAGACACTACACATGCTTTTTGTCCAAGGTTTTTTATCCAACTCACAGATAACCTGCTACAGCTGTAGACTATTTCAATCATAAAAATAAGAGGTTCTTTTAAAAACTACTCCACCCGCCTGCTGATTTAACTTTCCTGGTAAGTAACTCACCTTTTCTGATTCTCCTCAGCAACACAGAACCACAGGACACTGGGACAAGCGTGGCCAGATAGAATTTGGGGTTGTGATCAGACAGAATGGTATGAGTCCTAAACATCCGATCCAAGTTCCAGATTGGGTGGTTTTTCACTGGCTTCAGGGCCCTTCGGAGCTGAGGCTCCTAAATAATTTGAAGCTTCTCTGTCAACCACTAGACAGATTAGAGAGACAAATCCCCACCCTCCCCCACACTGCCAAAATTGGGATCTTCTCATACAGGGACCTTCTCAGTGTATGTTTGCTGTTGCTGTTTACTTTTTTTTTTTAAATTAGATATTAGAAGAGAGATATTTTCCAAAAATCTCTCAATTGTAGATAAAACAAATTCTTAAAACATCTTGTGAAATCAACATGTAAATGATGGGGAGAAGTTAAATTGCAAGAGATTAGTTCTCAGTTCTTGGCAGGCACAGTATCTGTTTTAACTTCCATAAGCTTGAAAAATACAGGTGAATTTTATTCCAATTATTGTCAAAATCTGAAAGACCAGAACCCTTATGAAATGTTTTGATCTCTTCTTTTTCTTTAACTGTTCTGAGGCAATTTGGAAAGTGATATCTAAATTAAGATGGTAACTTCAAAACATATTTGATGAGGTACTAATGAAAGAGCTGATGGTATCTTCTCCTTTTACAATATTTTGTTAGGAAGAAAATTGTTTATGTAAAAACAATAATTTTCATTCAAAGAGATAATTATTTCTCTGATTTTTTTTGTGATGATGACCAGCATATAATATCATGTGATTCTTTATTTATTAATTTCCAATACCTCTAGATATTTTGTAGGTATCTAAAATCACATGTAGGCCTTTTACCCACTACCATACAATTTTCATACAAACATGGAACAAAACGATGTTTAGTGAATAGAGGAAGACAGTTGGGAGAAATCTCCTACTTCAGTGCCACGGTAGAAGGGCAGCAATCCTGCAGTTTTCTCATAATTACCCTCCCTTCCTGAACTTTCTAAAAACCAATGGTCCCATCAAAACATTGATGATGGCTTCGTGAGCATTCAGAAAATTCTAGTTAATAGGAAGTCCATTTTATTTTAACCTGTCACCTTTTGATTTGATGTACTTTACTCACATGAGCGGTTTGTCCACAAGGCAGTTCAGCACATCTTACCTGACAGATCTCAGAGGATACTCTGGTTTACCCTCAACTGTAGGTTCTTCTTTTTCATCTCCTTGAAAATTTCCTGACTCTCTTATTTCTTAATTTTTTTTTCTTCTGTATATGCCCAGAGGCCTAAGAAATGATATTTACCATTGCCAAGGTAGGTGGGAGAGCCCAGGCACATGACTGACCTTGGCTAAAGAGTATGTTTGCTTTACTTTTAACTGTAGCTTAACTCATACAGAAACTTGATCTCAAATGTCCTCCGAGGACATTTGTTTGAAAAACATGAACCTCTGGTTCTTTTGAGATTTAAACAAAGTGGTTATTTCTTATTTTAAAAGAAAGACAAAGAAATGGCTATAGGGTGAGTTATGTATTTTCATGCATGAAAGGGTAAATCTGTTGGAAACACGATCTATGATTTTGAAATATTAAGACTGAAAATGAAATCATTATGTCACTCACCTTTAAACAGAGTTTCTGGTGTCCAGGGACTTAATCTGCAAATTACTGAAAAATAATAGGTGTGCACAGTGAAGAGGGTTTATATGCTAATCCAAGCAGACTTTCTTTCCCTATTGCTAGCTAACCCAAGGTAATGTTGTCATCTCCCAGAGACCTAGCAACACCTACAGTGTTGTCAAAATAAACATTCTGTGGAAATATGAACTGGGCAAATGATTATGCCAATCAGCAGTAACCCTGAAACTCTAAGCAAGAGATATTACACAGGGTCCTGAATTTTTAGTCATTTTTCCCATTCGAGGGCTATGGTATTATAATAGCTGTTGCTACTGCAGGGAAATCTCTAATTTCATTTTTAAAAACCTTCTAGATTAATAGCCTAAATTTGTTTTCCACCTTAGGAATGTGTCCATTTAATTAAAATATGTATAGAGTCTTATCTTTTCTGATTTTAGAATATTTATTGAGAAATATTTAGAAAATGTTACTTGTAGACAATATGATTGTGTATGTAGAAAATTCTAAAGACTCTATAGACAAGCATTAGAATTAATAAATTAATTTTAAAAGATTGCTGGATATAAGCTGATTATAGAAAAAGTGTTCCTATATGTCAATAAAACCAAATAGAAAATTTAATTTGGAAAAGTTTAAATAGTGATGGTCAAACGGGGTCTTTATAACTAATGACAATTGTGCCTCTGGAAGGGGTCATAATATAGCTTGAGATTGACTAATATGGATATCATAATAAGGTGAAGAAGAAAAAATATTTCAATAAAAAAGAGAAAACTGTAGGAATTGAGAATGTAGAGACACATTCTAGTCTTGATTCTATACTAATCAGCTATGTGATTTTCAATACATCACTTTACTTCATTGAAATTGTTTCCTCATTTGTAAAATAAGTGTTTTTCAAACTTTTTTCAAAGTTATGGAAAATGTCTTTTAAAAAATATTCATTATATCTTCAATATGGAAAATGGTAAAACAATTATTCCTCAGACAACTTAAATTTTCACCACATGGTAGGAAATGATGATCTCAGCAGGTCTAAAGACTCCTTGAAGCACAGCTGAGAAACCACCACCCAAAGGTAACATGCTTTAACATGCAGGTAGTAACTTTTCTAAGGCCAGAGTAAGTCAGAATTGGAATTTAGATCATCTGATTTATAGTCTTTTTTCCTTTCCTCTATACTATACTGAGATTTTAAAGGTTGAAAGTTGAGGCTAAGAGGAAAGGAGAGTGGTGTAATGGTGTGCTGCAGGCCAGTGTTGAAGATACTTTGGGGCTGGTATAGCAACTTCACCCTTAAGTAGCAAGAAGATAAACAAAAGAAGAAATCTTTGGTAACTGGGCAAGAAAATATATAATTTAAGTGTGCACACTTCTTTCTCTAGCTGGTGTTTCAGGATCTGAAATAAAATACATTTTGCTTGATTCACGGTGTTTGGGGCCAAAGGCAAAGTCTAGAAGTCATAACCTAGAGAGATGCAAAGTCAGGAGCCACAGGGTGGGCTTAAGCAGGGTTTTTAGGTAATGTGGGCTATAAGGACAAAAGAGAAGTAAGAAGATTGCATGCCATGGCACTGGAAAAACAGGTGGAGAGAGTAAAAGGTGGTATGGAGGAATCCTTGAGATGAAGTGCAAATGTCTGTGATCCAAACACTAGAACTGACTTCCAATCAACTAAGAATGTAACATCTTTTCAACAATGTACCTACATTCTCCACCTTGGGTCCTCATGGATGGTTAAGGGATACATTACACTTATGAGTCTTTTTCTAGAGCAGGGATTGGTAAATTAGCCAGTGAGTCAAATCTAGCCTGCAGCCTGTTTTTGTAAATAACATTTTATTGGAATAGAGTCACATAACTGGTCATTGCTTATGGTTGCTTTTACACTACAACAGTGGACTTAAGTAGTTGCAGCAAGGACTGTGTAGCCTGAAAGCCCTAAAATATTTACTATCTGGCCCTTTACAGAAACAGTTGCAACCTAGAGGCAGAGATTTCTGGTCTGATAAATACAACACAGTGTCCAGTTGGCTTTGGAAAGTAGTAGTCTTACTTGGAACTGACGAGTGGGTGATTGTCTCTGAGCTAGGAATCAATTACCTATGTGCAATTGTGCTCATGACTGCCTGCCTTTGGGCATGCAAAAGTATAGGTGGTCTCTAAACAATATTTGGATATGTGTTATGCTGCTGAGAAACAAAATTTGCTATGAAGTTTACTGGGGCTGAGCTGTTTCACCAACTGCAGGCCTTCTAAAGTGTTGGCTGCTGACATGGAATACCTTTTCACACAAAATGCCCTATTTTCATAAAGTAGAAAGTTGCTGGTGACTGACCAGTAGAAAAAGCCTATAATTGTAAAGAAACGGACGGGTGTAGGAGGAAATTAGAGCCAGGACATAAAAAGTTAAGATGGAACAATTATCATTTTTCCAGAAGAATACGTATTCTGTTACAAACCATTATTCCTCTTTTAATGATGATAGATTCACAGCCAAATGGTATTTTCTGCCAAGAAAATAACCCCAAATATAAGGTAATGAACAGTGAAAGCTGCTATCTGAAGGCTTTTTCACATGCTAAGTATTTACATGCCAACTTATCATTACAGCAAAAATACTATAATTTCTCATTAGAGCCAAGGCTAATGACCCCACTTATTTCACAAACTGTTCAGAGTGTACTTTGTCAGTCAATATGTGAGTAGATAAAATGAAATGGCTAATTGAACTATTTCACTTGGGCAATCATAGATCAAAACTCTCAAATATGAAGGAAATAGAAGTCGCTTTGGACCTCATGCTAACACACTCTTTTATTCTTTTCCTTTACCACTAAAATTATTAGAAGGGTAGTCTGAACTGACTGCATTTAATGTCTTGCCATCTACTCATTCACTTCATTCTTTGCAATCTGTGTTATAAATAAAACCAGCATACATGAACTCTTCTGTCAATGACCACCACTAACCTCTTAATTGCAAAACAGAATGACCTCTTATCAATCCACTGTTGGGTTTCTGGACAAAAAACATTGCATGAATTTCTCTGAACATTTAGGAAATTCCTCTTTTGCCTTCTTCTATGATCCTTTTCCTCCAACCATCTGGGATAGTCTATCCTCAGCCACTTTCCTTTTATTAGATATTTCATCTACTTCCATGGATTTATCCATCACCTTTGTGTTGATGGTCTCCCAGTCCACCTGTCTCAGTATTCTAATGTCCACTAATAATGTCCAAATAGAACACTAGATCACAGTAATTAAATCCCCTCTCTCCCACTTCCTTATCTTTCTAGATGCTAAATCTCTGAAGTGATTTCATCTTTTATTTAACCATTGTCTTTGAAGTGTCTCTTGTCTAGGCAGTGCCCATCTTTTCCACCTCACTACCATGTCTCTGACTACAGCTCCACTTACAATCCATATGAAACCATACCTTGAAGATTGTGTCAGTGCCTTAGCTGGTCTCTGAGCTTTAAGACTCTTCCTATAATTTCTTCTAATCGTTTCTGCCAAGTTATTCATTCTAGAGCTCACTTCTCAGTGGCACAACCCTATTCAAAATACCAATGTTATTCTTTTAAGGAAATCACTGAATTAGGAACAGAGTTCCAGTGCCTAATATTTGAACAGTTGTTCTTTCCATTATATTCATTCCTTGAAACTTTTTCTTCCTCACTTCCAAATTTAGTGTATTATATATCTCTTCAAGAGCAGCTGAATATGTCTATACCTATGTGCCCTTAGCTAAATTCCACTTTGTAGATTCTCATGTGTTTGGCATAAGAGGCAAGAATCTTTCCTGCAGCAAAGTGCTATAAGTATTGTTTTTATTGTCATATTTTCTGAATTATTGAACAATGAATAATGATGATATTAAATTGAACAAACTCTTCGGAGATTGGAATAAAAAGAAAATAAACTATTATTTAGGCTTCTAATTTAAAATTAATCTAACATAGACAGTATTAGACATCTAGTTTCATATAAAACAAGTCAAATCTCTGCAAGATTTGCCCCTTCTGGGATTGTAGAGAAACCTAGATTATATTCTAATTTAGGGCATTCTGGGAAAACCCAACAAAAGTCTGTTGAGGTCAAATGGGTCTTGCCTAGATTCTTGGGTCAGCTTTCGAGTTTGCCTCTTGGCCTCTTGAATGCTGTTACCACAGCAATTTTCCTCAAGCTCCATTATGATGAAAATAATGATCTAATATTTGGGAGGCATTTTAGGGCTTGCAAAGTACTTTTCAGAGTGCCATTGGAGCAAGAGTATCTTGATTTCACCCTTACACTCAATCCATAAATATCCACCTATTAAGCACCAAGCATTATTCTGGGACCTAAAGATTCAAACATGAATAAGTTTGGTTAATTCTTTCAAGAACATCAATTTAAAAATAGTGATAGTTGGATATAAAAGAAAATGAATGCAAGAAGTACCAAAAATTATACATAATCTGTGTATCACAGAAATCATAAATCATAACCTCCTTTCTGCATTAGTCACTTATTCACTTGTCTTTGGGTCATTCTCACTATAATTACCACCATTATCATTATCCAAAGATTTTTATGTACTCATTTTGCAAGAATTTACTGCAAACCACTGTTCTAAGGCAATTGAGCAGTAAACAAAATAGAAAATCAAGGCTTGCCTTCATGGAATTTACCATCTAATGTGCAAAGAGAAAAAACAAAGTAAATAAGGAAATCATATGGTTTGAAAGAAGTATTTTTTAAATATTTTTCAAATCTTGTGTCTTAAAATGGAGGTCATTCTCTGTGACTCTATATTCTCCTGGCCCTATGATTTCTTGAAGAAAATCTGTCCAGACTGATCTCAGAAAATTTAATCCTATAGGACCTGCTAAATTGGTTTCAGGTTTCATGATTCTGACCCTTAGACAAATTCGATGGGCCAGGATTGTGTATGGGTCAATTGGATTTCATGTGCCAACCTTGGGGTGTGAGACTCAGAGGCACTAGTTGATTATAACGTGAAGTCTGCTTCAGTAGAGAATGCCTTTCAGCAGAGAGAAAGAAGAATGAGGTGGGGACTTGAAGAAATGTAAATGTGAGACCATGTGGCTCTGGAGAATATAAATATTGTCCTTCCTGAGGTCCAGCTGCACTTCCTTCCCTTGTATTTTCATAAAGTACACCTTTTGTTTTTCAATAAATTATACTTTGTATATATTTTTGTTACTTACAAACAAATGATCCCTAACTAAGATATATCTTATGATTTTCAAACAATTGCAAGCAATTTCCAAAAATATATTCAAACACTGTCACAATTGTGTGACATGGCACTGCTCAGTCAGAATAAATGCTGTCAACTTCATCCAAGCCACATATCCCACCTGACGTCAGCCCCGAGCCCTCTGCACTTATGTCAATGGTTCATACGGCTTGATCTCTATGAACTACATACAACCATCAGAGATTATGGAAATTAATAAATTCATTAAGTGTTTACTAAAATGCTTTACTCTGTCTCCTAGGATGGTATAGAAAGAGGAAGCTAGAATTCATGCTTCCAAACCAGGTAGGGTCATTTAGGATTAGTCTATAGGATGAGAGGGAGGAGACTGAGAAAGAAAGGCCATTCTAAGTTCAGATACGGCTATTGAGAGAGCTTTGAGTGGGCGGTATTCTCTAGGTTGCTTATTCTCTGTGCTAACACTGCTTAGTCTCTAGGTTGTAAGTAACCAATAAATGAGGCAATAAAAGCAATAAAGGGAGATCTGAGGTCCTTGAAATACCTCTGACAAAGTGCTTTGAGAGAAAATTTTTATTCTGAATTTTGAGGTTGTGGAAAACTACTGAAAAGCTAATGATAGTGGTGATGTGAGCCTCTGTGCACAGGGCAATACCTGAAGCATGGAAAGAAGGAAAAAATAAGTCAGGTCAGAGATTATTGGGGTTTTGGCTAAGTTCGTGGTTGTAAGGCAAAGGAAGAAATGCTACATTGGGTCATATAAACAACTTCAAGTTTAACAACATCTAAGGGTGAAAGACAGCGAGAGATGGAACATATCCTCTCTTTGAGAACACGAATTACACAAATAAATATCAGTTTTAAAAAAGTTACTCAAGATGGGAGATTGTCTCTGTCAAATACTTGGAAGCCTAACAATCCCATCAGCATCACGTGATCAGCGTATTTAATCCAACATTGGAAGACAGCAGTTCCCAATCATCCTTCTGCATATTACCAGGACTGTGGCCAAATAAGTGAGGGAAATGAAAGAAAAGGAACAAACTGAAAAGTGTTTGAGGAGGTTGCTTTTTAAAATAACCAAAGTCTGATGACCAGTTGTATTTTTAATAAGTATGACAAGAAACAGCCTTACAGTAACAAAAATTCCAAACTTTGTCCTTGTGTGATACAAGGACAAAGAGTTTCTCGATTTTCTGGTATGTTTTTGAAACACTTGCAAGAATGTGGCTGGTCATTTAGCTGCGTTTATTTTTTTATGAGCTGATAAAAAGCCATTTTTTCTTATCAATCTGTTAAAATTTGATCTTAAGAGAGTTGAAAGTGAATCCAAACTATTTTCCAACCCATCTTGAAATTAGAAGTATTTTGAAAGCCTGTTTGTGAATAAAACAAATATGATTGTTGGTCTTGTGAGCATGCTTACAGTATACTAAGTAAAACTGATATTACTAAACAAATAAACTCACAATAAGCGTATAATAACAAATTTGACAAATGCCATAAGAAATTTAGAGTGCTATGAGAAAGTATGTGAAATTAGATTTGGAGGTCAGGACAAATGTGTGAGCTAAGACCTATTAGATAAAAAAGGAGTTTAGTAAGTAGAATGGAGGAAAACAGGTAAAGAGTGGCAGTTGTAGCGTTATTTTCTTCAAGTAGGAAAGGACTTTGAAAGCTTCATGTCAGCCCCCATTTTTATGCAGGTAAAATATTATTAATAAAGGAGAGTCTAAGGCTCTGGGTACTTAAGCAATTAACCAAGTAATGCAAAAACAAATAATTGGTAGAAGAGGAATGGGAGGTCTGTTGCTCTCTGGCATAACTTGTTTTGCTTTGTTCTTTATCATCTTTAAGTACCGCTTGGCTTCCCCAAACAATCTTATGCTTATTTTCCTTCACTAGTTTTACTAATATTTTGTGTATAATCAGAAATAAGGCTATTGTATAAACCAGAATTTTAAAAAGAGCAAGAATTTAATATACATTATTAACAGTTTAATTTTAACATTACATTGAAAATTTTTCTTTATTTTATTAAACTAATCATATATATAGCTAAAAAAATAGAAACATAAGACTTAAAGCAGAAAACCAAAACCACAACTTCACTCTTTCTCACCCCTGCAGCTTTCTTTCCAATATCTGTCACTTCCAAATTAGAACTATTTTTTTTTTTAAATCTCGATATTTCTTAGTACTTGATACTGTATAACTGTATTTATTCTGATACCAGGCCTTTATGCTGTAGCTTTCATGTAAACTCTACAAAATGCTGTTACAATTTTTGCTTTAAGCTATGCATTCACAACAGGGATGATATTTTCCTCAGAGAATGAAAATTAATTGCTGGTGGGATTGGCAAAAAATTTTCAGATATTACAATGGTTCGTGGCCCTGTAAATCCCATTCCTTAGAATTTAATTTCTCTTGTTGGTTTTTCTTGGATATCACATGAGTAGCATTGACGTTGAGTTCATGGAAGACACACAAAGTGCATATAGGATCAGTGATACAAAACTGGCTTTCTTTTTATAATTGATTTCAAGAGGCGGCCTACTCATGTCTATTGGCTGCCATTGGCTACTTTGTGGATGTTATTTATGTTTGATCTTCAGCATTTTTGCACGTGACTTTGGCTTTGAGAATTAAATAAGAATAGCGTTTTAATAGTTATTTGAAATAGTTATTTAATAGTTATTCAGAATAGTTATTTCAGTCTATAAAAGTTATTCCACCCATCATTGCGTCAAGTGCTAAAAAAAAAGGAATGTTGTCAATGTCTAAATGAATATCTAGCAGCTAGTTAAATTAAAAGTTATTTTCTTATATCAAGCAAATGTTAAAAGTTACATTCACTAAAAATAATTTTTAAGAAATTTAATTTTTAAATTATATTGCTTTTTTCTCACAAATTAATAGTTTTGAAAGCTGTTACTGTGTATTTATATATGTTGCTAATTTGCATATTAATTTTGTATATTATAATTTATATAAGTAAATCAATTAAATTAAAATTTGCTCAGCAATAATCATGTAGTTAAAAAGTTGTTACATACTAATAGTTTTTTAATTTTTTAAATTTTACTTTCAACTTTTAAAAAATGTAGTCATTCTGAACCAAGATTCATTGAACAAAAAAAGTAAGTTTTATATATTTTTCTTTTTTGTGTATGAAATCACAGCACAGATTCAGCATATAAACAAATGTACAATATATTCTGGTTATAAAAATTTCGAGGAACGGTAGAATGATTAGGGAGACAAGTGTCTGAAAAGGCTCTCTGAGGGTGGTAATTTAAAAAAGTTTCAGGATTTTATTTAAACTATTATATATATGTTAAAGAAATCAAAAGGAAAATAGTTTATTTTTAAGAATATTCATGCATTTACCTTTCTCATGCCTTTTAGCATATAGCTTCCCCTGCTCTTATGAGTCAGGTACTATTTTTCCGTCTACTTTCTGTTTTCCAAAACCTGTTGAAATACTATGTCTACTGAGATATCTATTCACCTTGTCCTTGGGTTTATAACATTTTGTTTCTTTCCTATTATAATGGGAGATTGATGAATGAGCACATATGGTTAATTACTATGTTCAATAGAAATTCATGTAGCATTTTAAATTGCAATAAATTTAATCTCTTAACCATATTCATTTAACCAGATGCCATCCCTATACCCCTCACCCATCTTAAGAAACTTCTAACATGCTCAAATTCTTTTGAATTTCTAATATAAATTAAGCCTTCCAATCTGTTTTGATCAGAGAGATAAAAAATACAATTTATGTTTTTGCAAGGGATAGATTTTTCATTCAGCCTGAAGCTGAACTTGCCTCAGGCACCACTGTAACAAACAAAAACTTTGGTTTCTATGGTTTCTCCTATAGCTAACATTTAGGGATTAACAGGTACTGTCACCACACTGGGCACTAGGGAGATAAATGTCAGAGGAGGCAGGAAACAAAACACCGGAGAATTAGAGTCACAAAACTGTGATGATTTCATTATTCTACAAGGACTCGGTGGTTGAATGAAACTGTGCTTGAATAAAAATGCTTTTTCGGCTCTTCCCTCTGGAGTAATTCAAGAGAACACCAATGGGGAATAACAATTACACAACAGGCTGGGTAGGTGGGCAATCCCAGGTGCCAGGACACCAAGGAAATCCCTTAAGTGGCTTGGACATAGTACCCTCATAGCCCACAGTAAAAGGGGATAACAAAATATCTTTTATTGAGGCCGTGGAGTTTAATTGGACTTTGTGTGATTGTATTTGCATAATCTCTTTTAATTGGTTAAGTTGAAGGTGGATGAGAAGCGGTTTATTTAAATAAAAACAATGTTCCTTTAGTCTTAGATGTATGAAAGATACTAGAATATATCTCATTGCAGAAATTTCACAGTTTATTTACTCAAGTGTACACTTAAACCAAGTACAGTTATCAAATTTAGAAAAGTCAGCAACTGATACAGTACTTTTATTTAATATACAGTTTATATTGTTTACATTTCAATATTAAAATTTGTTTCAATATCCTTTATTGTTTTTTTCCCTCAGTACAAGATCCAGGCCAAGATCACATTTCATTTAGTTATACTATCTCTCTATCTCCTTTAATATGGAGAGCAGTATCTAAATTTTCATTGTCATCTTGACAATTTTGAAAAAATAAAAGCCAATTATTTTTAGAATATTCCTCACTTTAGGTTTGCCCAATAATATCACATCTTAAAATAATATCAATAGGTTTATTAAAATTTATATTCTTTCTGATAAATAAAAATTGTGCATATTTGTGGTATAAAACATGATGTTTTCATGTATATATACGTTGTGAAAAGGCTAAAGATAATTAATGTATCTATTACCCCACATACTTATCATTTTGCTTTTTGTGGTAAAAACACTAAATCTACTGTCAGCAGTTTTCAATATGTGATTAACTACAGTCTCCATGTCCTGGGTAGATCTCTTGAACTTATTCCTCCTGTCTAGCTGAAATTTGTGTCCTTTGAACAGCACCTCTCCAATCCTACCCCCTCTCTCCTATCGTCCCTGGTCACTACCATTCACTCTCTACTTCTACAGGTTTGAGTTTTTAGATTCTACATAGATGTGAGATCACATGGCATTTGTCTTTCTTTGCTGCTCTTATTTCAATTAGCATGATGTTCCCCAGGTTCATCCATGTTGTCCCAAATGAAGGATTTCCTTCTGTTTTAAGGCTGAATAGTATTCCATTGTGTGTATATGCCACATTTTCTTTATCCATTCATCTGTCGATGAACACTTAGGTTGCTTCTGTATCTTGGCTATTGTGAATAATGCTGCAATGAACATGGGAGTACAGATATCTCTTTGACATACTGATTGCATTTCCTTTGGATATATACCCAGTAATAGGAATGCTGTATCATATGGATTTCTATTTTTAATTTTTTGATGTTGACCATTTTTCGTATATCTGTTGGTCACTTGAAAAATGAAAAAGATAAAAAGAGCTATCCCATCTGAGAAGATCTGAAAGAAGTGCACTCTGGGACAAACAGCAAAATCGAGATGAAACCGAATTATTCCTTCTAGTTCTGCTAAATTATTGTCAGGTGACATGAGAACCTTACCTGTCTACATAATTATAGTTTATGTACCTCTTCCATTAAATTATTTTTTATTCACTTTTGGCCATAATAAACATATGGCAGCATTATTAGTATCAAATATAATATTGCATTAATAATTTCCACAAATATTTCTGTTTCCATGTCAAATCCCTGAGATTAAAATTCAAACCTTCCATTATTGCTATATATGATACTTGGATTGGGGGACTTTGTGTAACCATTAGAGTTAAGATTTTGGTAGCCAGACTTTGCAAAACTATTTACATAGTAGTATCACCTACAGAGTGCTTTCCCACAAGGATCATTCTTCCCAGGTGAGCTTTACATTATTTCTTTTGAAGGAGAAAAGCAGAAAGCACTACATAATTGCAAAGTATTGATACCTTCCAAACTAATTAGAGTAGTTGTCTTAATAATAGAAATTTCACTTTTTCATAATGTGCAGGGGAAAATCCTGGCTTTTTCCAATGTGGAAACATTTGTTATTCTATGTGTGGGGTTTTTTTTTGCTTGGAAAATGTTACAAAACTCAGGGAACTAGAATCATTTTGCCCGAGATTTTGGCAATAAATATATTTCCCACATGCTTGGTCTTTTAAGTGCTAGCTGACAAAGTAGCCATTTAATCAATAGAGTGAGAAAATAGAGACTTAGTCAAGAGTTCTATTGAGCTAGCACCAGTGAGAGCTGGAAGAAGCTGAAACACTCAATAGACTGTGGTTTCTCCAATTTTATAAATGATTATTAACAACTAATGAATGAATCACCCATCTCCACTGTACCATTTGTGAAAACGGAAGAGCAGAAAATTCTCTGTCTTGAGATTGCTGTACCAAGGTGATTCCATTTGTTAAAGATGCCAAGGGAACACAATTACTCATGTTCACTAATTACTCGTTAAATCAAATCAGCTTTATTAACCATGAGAATCTAAGAAAGTTGTGAGGAGCCAAGAATGCCATGGTGATAAAGTATGGAGGCACATTTGCAATTGTAAATTATTCAGAGCTCAAGACAGAAAATTTATTGGTACTTGTTGCTATAATAAATCCTCACTAATGGAACCTATTAATTTGGAGTTTGAGATGATCTGGAATCTTGGCTAAGATGTACCCTTCAATTCAACAAGAAGATGAGGTTTGGAAATCAAGTTAGTTGTCAAGCAATGAGGATATTTTTGAAAGTCCAGGTTCTCTGCTGCCATTCTTGTTTAATAAATAATGAGTGGCATATTGCCTTTTTTTAACCCAGAAAAAGAGGAGAATACAGGGGCAAGTCTTTTCACACAGGAAGCAGAAGTAATAACACACTTAGACCACTGGAGAGAAGAGGAGGAAAAGAGACAAAGAGTTCAAGGAAGTGATAAGCCAGATGTGAGACATGAACAGTGATGTGCACTGGTAAATGATTAGGAATTGTAATATTTGTTAATTTTTATGATATAATATTTCACATCACAAATAATTTCTAACTACCAACCTGATGTCATTGAATGAAGAATTGTAAAGATAAAATACACACAAATAACATAAAGGGCATAGATATTAGTATTTTATTACTAAAATACCAGCGAAATTAGTAAAATGTATTAAAATTATTAGGGTATGATGAATTGGAGTATTTATCACCTTTGTTTTTAATATAATTAATCTAAAAGTAAGTTCATATAATTTAATTTAAAATATCTATGTTTAACAGCAGGCTGACAATAGTCTTAAAAATCTATCAATTTAAAAATAAATTTTTATTGATACATAATATTTGTACATATTTAAGGGGTAAATGTGAATTTTTTCGCATGTGTAGAATGTGTAAGCAAGGCAGGGTATTTGGGATATCCATCATCTTGAGCATTTATTCTTTCTATGTGTTGAGAACAATTCACTCATGTCTTCTGGCTATTTTGAAATATACAATACATTGTTAACTGTAGTCACCCTACTCTGCTATCAAACATTAGAACTTATGTCTTCTATATAACTATATGTTTATGCCCATTAACCAACCTCTCTTCATCCTCCCCTAGCACATACCACACCCTTCCTAGCTCCTGGTAACTATCATTCTACTTTCTACCTCCATGGGATCAACAATTTTAGTTCCCACATCTGAGTGAGAACATGTAATATTTGTCTATTAGTGTCTGGTTTATTTCACTTAACATAGTGACCTCCAGTTCCATCACATTTCTACCTATGATATGATTTCAGTGTTTTTTTTTTGTGACCAAACAGTATTCCATTGTGTGTATATACCACATTTTCTTTATCCATTCATCTGTTGATGGACACTTAGTTTGATTCTATATATTTGCTATTGTGAATAGTGCTGCAATAAACATGGAGGCGCATGTAATAGTTTGATGTGCTGATTTTCTTTCCTGTGGATAAATACCCAGTAGTGGAATTGCAGGACCATATGGTCATTCTATTTGTAGTTTACCAAGAAATCTCCATACTGTTTTCCATAGTGGCTGTACTAATTTACATTTCCACCAACAGTGTATAAGAGTTCCTTTTTCTCCACATCCTTGCAATCATCTGTTATTTTTTGTCTTTTGATAATAGACATCCTAATTAGAGTAAGATTATGTCTTATTGTGCTTATGGTTTGCATTTCCTTGATTAATGATGTTGAATATTTTTTCATATACCTATTTGCTATGTGTATATGTGTCTTCTTTTGAAAAATGTCTATTCAGATCCTTTGCCCACTTTTTAGTGGGCATGGGTTTTTATTTTTTAATTTGTATTTATTTATTTTTTGTTGTCGAATTGTTTGAATTCCTTGTTTACTCTGGATGTTAGTCCCCTGTCAGATAAAGAGTGTGCAAGTAGTTTCTCCCACCCATTCAACAGGTTATCTCTTCACTCCTTGATTGTTTGTTTTGCTGTGCAGAAACTTTTTAGTTTATTATAGTCCCATTTGTATATTTTTTCTTTGTTTCCTCTGCTTTTGGGGTCTTAGCCATGAAGTCTTTGCCTAGAGCAATGTCCTTAAGTATTTCCCCTGTTTTCTTCTAGTGGTTTTATAGTTTCAAGTTTTATATTTGAGTCTCTAATTCATTTATAGTTAATTTTTTTATGTAGTGAGAGAGAGAGATCTAGCTGTATTCTTTTGCATATAAATATCCAGTTGTCCCGGCACCATTTATCTAAGAGATTGTCCTTTCCTAAATGTATATTCTTGGCACATTTGTCAAAAATTCTTTGCCTGTAAATACATGGGTTCATTTATAGGTTTCCTAGTCTGTTATGTTGGTATATGTGTCTGTTTTTATATCAACACCATGTAGTTTCCAGTTACTCTGGCCTTGTAATATATTTTAAAATTTGGTAGTGTAATGCCCTCATCTTTGTTTTTTTTTTGCTTAGGATTGCTTTGGCTATTTGGGCTCTTTTTGGTTCCATACACATTTTAGAATTGTTTTTTTTCTATTTCTGTGAAAAATGTCATAGGTATTTTGACAGGGATTTCATTGAATCTGTAAATTGCTTTGGGTAGTATTGTCATTTAACAATACTGCCAATACAAAAGCATGAAATAAATATCTTTCCATTTTTTGTATTCTCTTTAATTTCTTTTGTTAGTGCTTTGTAGTTTTTCTTGTGGAGGTCTTTCACCTTCTTGGTTCAATTTATTCCTAGATATTTTACTGTTTTAGTAGCTATTGTAAATGAGATTGCTTTCTTAAATTGTTTTTCACATAGTTCATTATTGATGTATATAAATACTATGAATTTTTTATATGTTGATTTGTATCCTGCATATTTACTGATTTTTTTGTGGAGTCTTTAGGTTTTTTTAAATATATAATATGTCATCTGCAAAGAGGGACAATTTGACTTCCTCTTTTCCAATTTCAATGCCTTTTATCTCTTTCTCTTGTTTGATTGCTTTGGCTAGGACTTCCAGTACTATTTTGAATAGGAGTGAATGTTCTTGTCTTGTTCCAGTTCTTAGAGGAAAGACTTTCACCTTTTCCCCATATAGCATGATGTTAGCTGTGGGTTTGTCATATATGGCTTTTATTATGTTTAGGTATGTTCCTTCTATGCCTAGTTTGTTGAGAGTTTTTATCACGAAGGGATATTAAATTTTATCAAATGCTTCTTCTGTGCCTACTGAGATGATCATATGGTTTTTGTCCTTCATTCTGTTGATGTGATGTATCCTGTTTATGGATTTGTGTATGGTGAACTATGCTTACATCCACATCCAAAGAATAAATCTCAATTATGGTGAATAATTTTTTTGTCTTGTTGTTGGAGTTAGTTTGCTAGTATTTTATTGAGGGTTTTTCTATTAATGTTCATCAGGGATATTACACTGTAGTTTTCTTTTTTGTATGTGTTTCTGTCTGATTTTGGTATCAGTGTAATGCTGTCCTCAGAATCAGTTAGGAAAAATTCCTCCTTTTAATTTTTTCCAAATATTTTGGCAAGAATTGGTGGTTTTTCTTTTTCGTAAGTTTGGTAAATTCAGCAATGAAGCCTTCTAGTCATGGGCTTTTCTTTGTTAGGAGACTTTTTTATTACTGATTCAATCTCAGGGTTTTTTTGTCTGTTCAGGTTTTCTATTTCTTCCTTATTCAAACTTGGCAGGTTGTATGTGTCCAGAAATCTATTCATTTGCTCTACATTTTCAAGTTTCTTAGCTTATAGTTGGTCATCATAGTCTCTGACAAACTTTTGTATTTCTATGGTATCAGTGGTAATGTCTCCTTTTTCACTTTCTGATTTTGTTTATTTGGGTCTTCTCTGTTTCTCTGTCTCTCTGTTTCTCTCTCTCTCTCTCTTAGCATATAGTTGGTGATCATAGTCTCTGATAAACTTTTGTATTTCTGTGGTATCAGTGGTAATTTCTCCTTTTCATTTCTGATTTTGTTTATTTGGATCTTCTCTGTTTCTCTGTCTCTGTCTCTCTCTCTTTATCTCTCTCTCTCTCTCTTTCTTTTGGTTAGTCTATCTCACGGTTGATCAATTTTATGTTTTTTAAAAAACAACTTTTTGGCTGGGCACAGTGACTCATGTCTGTAATCCCAGCACTTTGGGAGGCCAAGGGGAGAGGATTGCTTGAGGCCAAGAGTTCAAGGCCAGCACCCAAGGAGGCCTAGGGATTGCCCCACCCCACCCAACACAGCCTACACCCATGCACATCATCAAAGGGACCTGAGGACATGCTCGCCCCACCTGTCACTGATCCCTCCAGTGCCCACCCAGGAGCCTGGGGATTGCGCTCTCCTCTTTGGTACCCTGCCCTGTGGACTCTAGCTGGCTCAAAGTCCCTGGAGTCTCCAACAGTTGAGGAAACTGACTCCAGTCCCAACTCAGTTTCCTCAACTGTTGGAGACTTCCAGGCTCCACTCAGGTTTTTCTCCCTTATCTTGAAGCCTAGAGACTTTTATTGAGGCTATAAGCTGGGACAATTGTAGGGCCTACCTCATTTGTTTTCCTTCTCTCAGGAATAACTGCTGTATGCTGCCTGGGGTCCAATGTCTGGAAAATCATTATTTTATTCAATTTGTTTTTGTTATTTCATGTGGTCCCTGTTAGTTCTTCTTGGCCCAAAGCAGGGTGTAGTTGTACAAATAAGTTGTGCTATTGTCCATAACAACATCAACAACAAAAATCACACATTTTAAAATATACTTTTGTTGCTGTTTCTGCAAAGCTGTAGTTAAATTGATGGTGCTTCCCGACAACATTTTAGAGTTGTTAAAATATATGGTATGCAGCAGTGAAAAAATATAATTGATGTTTATTTTCCCAAAAGACAATGTGTAACTCAGAATTTTGTAAGGTTTTGAGTCTTTTAACTATAGATCCCTGCTTCTATGCTTAAAAGTAGCAAATATGGGCAAATTACACACAAACGGCTTTATTTTAGCACATGTTTCTAAGGATGGTTTATGTATAAAAGTAAATCTTTGCCTGTAATTATATGAAATGCATATTGCATTCTTTCTATTATAGGATAGAATAGCTTTATAATTTTTGTGTTTCCCTCAGCTAGTAAAATATAGTTTCTGCAGAAGTACTTCCATCTGTAGCCTCCACTTCTTAAGTTTAATTAAAATATTACTTATAGATTATACCATCTCATGATGTAGCTACCAAGTGGAAAGAATCTTGATTACTCCATTCACAACACCTTCAGAATTATTCTAATTATTATCTGATGGATCAGAGATTATCACTGTGTATCTTAGCTCACTGTGAAGGTTAAGAACACCCCTTTAGTAAGGAAATCATCACACAGTTTTGGAATAGAGCTTAATCAATTGGATAATGTTTAATCTTTATGAATTTTTGACTAAAGAGCAGCAGCAATACAGAAAGCAAGATCTGTAGAGAGCTCACAGTGACTAGTCTTGTCAAGGGTTTATATAATTTTTGCTACTGTGGGTCACAGTGACAACAACTTAGAATAATTTTACAAATGAATAGACAGGTATAGAAAGATTTTTATCACTTCAAATTTTATAAGAAATTGTGGAAGAGCCAGAGTTCAATGCACAGATGCTCATATATGACCGCTCGTCATCCACATCATTTTCCAAGAGAACAAATTCTTTGGAGGGCCAACTAGATATTACCTTTTAAAAAGGGTAAGTATCTTAAGATGGTGCCACAGGATCCACTTTCATTATTTCATACTCTTGGTGAGAGGAAAGTTGGACTCTTTGGGTTGCAAGTAATAGAAACAATGGCTTACTCAAAGGAAATTGTGTATAGTGATATAAGACTGTCCCATGGAATCAATGACAGCCTTGAAGTCAAGCCTTGGGAAGGGGCTCTAATTAGGAAATAGGAAATTGTGAAGCCTGAGCACATCTCCACTTCTCTCTGCCTCCCATATGCATCCTTGTACCTGCACTCACTGGCTTTCCATGTATGTAGACTATGAAGGAAGACAGTGTTCCATAGCTGAATTTACATACTATAGGTCTATCCAAGGTAAGAACAAATTGGCAGTCTCAACTCTTAATTCCTAGGGAAGGGAATATGAGTGTCCAGCTTGGTTGGGAGTTCACTCTTGGTCCAATGAGGAGATTATACTACTTAAAGAACCTATCTTTAGGGGTTAGCCTTTGCAAAAGGAGCAGTTCCCAGGGAAGGTAAAAACCATTGTGAAAAGATGTCTAAGCATCTATGAGTGGAGATGTGTTCACAGAAAGAGGGGGAAATTACATTTTCAATTTGAAAAGTTAATATCATGAGGTTGCTGTGCTGTGAGAACCAATGGTCTGTGAAATGGGATTCGGGGTTAAGAATCTCAGATTCTACATGCCTCAGGCTGGACCACACCATCCAGACTGCTCAGCTTCCCTCAATTCCACCTTTTCAGTAACTGAAATTAGAGGGCCCCACTGTTGAGAAAATTCTGTGGTTTGACAGAAGCTAATCTTTATATCACACAGGAATTTTTCAATCTTGGATTTAAATTCTGACATAAAATTTGACTGGTTTTATGTTAAGACATCATGACTCTGGTGACACCAATCATACCACCCACTGCAGAATATTCCAAATCAGCCTTCTTTTTTTCTTGAACTTCCAACCTTTTACTGGAGAGGTTAAAGGCCAACCAGCTCCTTGATGAAATGGGGCAGATTTTACAAACAGGTAAACAATTTCCTCATGAGAGAAGCCTCAGTGAGAGGTTCCCATGCCCATCTCCCACCCCCAGTTCACCTTGG
This sequence comes from Lepilemur ruficaudatus, assembly GCA_963574885.1. Taxonomy (NCBI): domain Eukaryota; kingdom Metazoa; phylum Chordata; class Mammalia; order Primates; family Lepilemuridae; genus Lepilemur; species Lepilemur ruficaudatus. The sequence continues at coordinate 2,472 of CAUYRT010050995.1, read as the reverse complement.
CTCTTTTTTTGATGTCTGAATGAGGTAAGCTTTCTGCCATTTAGATGAAGACTTTCATCTTTGTTACACTACAAATACTACAGAGAATATTACGCCCTTGTTATTACACTTTTGTGTGAATAAAGTATTTGAGAGCAGGCTTTAGGCTTCCTTACGTTTAAGGCAGAGTTACCACTAAGAAAATGGAAGCCATCAGAATAGAATAGCCACACAGACAACTTTACCACATCTACTCACCCACCTGCTCCTGTGCACACATACTGCCCTTCTTGCTGTTGATGGTTTTAACTGTCTCTTCTTCTGTTTAAGGCCAACATGTGTGCCAGATCCCATCCCCTCTTGCTGAATTAGGAAAATTCCTCTGACATATCTCCTTTCTCTTTCGTTAATCACCAAATTCTCTCTCTCTGTTGGATTGTTCTTATCTATATAAATGTACAGTTTACTTAGAAAAAAAGAAAGAAGCTAACAACTGTTAGCATAAAAAAGGTTAATCGAATTTAAAACTGTATACAGGGGAAATTTTTTTGTGAATACTAACTCCTTTTTTTTCTGTAAAGCACTGTGATTCTACTAAACTATAAAACTGGACATTTTACAACTTTCACAAAAAAGAATAAAGGAAAACACCAGGGGATGGTCTTCACACACACACACAAAATTAAATTGTTTTAATTTCCTTTATTACTCTGTAACAACATAGTTTTGGGATCATATAAATCTTGATTAAAAATTCACAGTAACATATGATAAAAGGAAAGATAAAAAAAATTTGAAAGTCATTATTATTGCATTACTATACAGATCTAAAGACCCAAAGGAAACTTGTAAAGTCAATTCTTATAGACTACTTTATTCTACATGGAATGATTCTGATCCTTATTCAATTGTTTTTCAGACTTAAGTCTCTGCATTGTAGTAATTTCATGGTTTCATTTAATGATTTTATTAGCTAAACTATAAGACAAGCATATTTGAATGAAAATGGGAAGTTTATATGTTAACATAGGAAAAGCTTCAAAACAAAGGCTGATCTGCCCGTTCCTAATGTCAGACCTTGGGATCCAGCCATTTAAGTTTTTGATTAAAAAATACAAAAATATTTTTGAAAGCTGTCAAGGGATCTATTCCTATTAAATAGGTCTTAAAGCTAGAGACCTCTTGAATGAAAGTAACAATATCTATACATACACAGTGAGATCAACTAACTTGTTTTCAGGTTTTAAATTTCCTAATAAAGAACTGGAGTCTGGGTCACTATCACAGATGAGAAATTGCATTTTAAAAGCTTCAAAAGGGGAATGCAATAAACTGGTGTTGCCTTCAGAAGATCTTGCTCTAATAGACTTGAAAAAAGTTATTTATTTAACTTAAAAATTATTAAATCTAACATTTGATGAAATTTTTAAAAGGCTATGAATCTAACCTTAGTTATTCTTGATGGTAAAATAAAGGGTAAAAATGTTTAACTGACTAACAATGAACTAAATATATGGCTTATTTTACCTTCTGTTCCTTGTTATATGTATGGGTTTAGATAGTCTCTTATGTTTTTATTCCATCCTTGATGTAAACAATCATGTCTGGGCTCTCAGTGGTGTTAACTTTGATTTTAAATCCTAATTTTCAGGTCAAGTTCAATGCTATTAGAAACTGCATAGTTGTCCCAATTTTTAACCCTCAAAATTACAGGAAATCTTTTGTTTTCTGAGATAATAGAATTATTTTCCTATAATAAGATTTAAACAGTTACTACCTTAGTGCATTATCACCTTAAATAAACCCAGCATATCTCTTGGCACAAATACTGAGAATTTAAATCACTAGTTTCTTACAATTGGGTATTAACTCTGATTTTAGGAAGAGATTTCTGTTTCTTTTTTTCCAGTTCCTTCCTTTTTTTTTTTTAATTCAAGATATTATGGGGGTACAAACATTTTGGTTACATGAAATGCATTTGCCTCGCTCAAGCCAGGACTACAAGTGTGTCCTTCCCCCACACGGTGCACCCCGTCTCCATTAGCTGTGGGTTTACTCACCCCACCTGCTCTAACCTCCACCCCTCCACCCCCTTTATCTGGTTGGCACCAAGTGAGTATTACTACCATGTGAGCACCTTAGTGTTGATCAATTAGTACCTGTCTGATGGCAAGTACATGTGGTGGTTGTTTTTCCATTCTTGTGATACCTCACTTTGAAGGATGGGCTCAATCTCTATCCAGGATAATATAAGAGGTGCTAGATCACCATTGTTTTTCATAGTTGAGTAGTATTCCATGGTATACATATACCACATTTTATTAATCCACTCATGTATTGATGGGCATTTGAGTTGTTTCCACATCTTTGCAATTATAAATTGTGCTGCTATAAACATTTGAGTGCAGATGTCTTTATTATAGAATGTATTTTTTCCTAGAACTTAAGAAAATCAACAAGAAAAAATCAAACAACCCCATCAATAAATGGACA